>CABFVX010002442.1:0-57055 GCA_902151425.1 Timema shepardi
TATCACAGTGCTCACTCAGGGGCTCTACCTCAATCTTCTCAAGGTAGATATATCACAGTGCTCACTCAGGGGCTCTACCTCAATGTTCGCAAGGTAGATATATATCAGTGCTCACTCAGGGGCACTACCTCAATGTTCTCAAGGTAGATATATATCAGTATGGTTTTTCACCATTCCTTCATGCAAATGTAAATTTAAATTTTTTCTAAATACTATCTTCCTCATCTTTACCTCATTCAAGTAAGATGCAATGTAAACTTGTGTATTACATCAGAAGAAAATTTTAATAAAGGCAAGTCCAGGCCGAATAAATGCTTAAATATATACAACCGAGGCAGCCTCGTGTCGGTACCTCAAAGTGGCCTCATGTCGGTACCTCAACGTGAGGCATGTGTCCTCCAGTGTAGACAGTCATTCAACCATTCGCGGCAGTCATTTCAGTTTTGTTTTACTATCTATCATTTTGTGTTTGTTCAAATGGAGTGGAAAAATGAAAGTGCAGTAGAATTAACTAGGAAATAGCAAATTTAACTAGTTGCTTTGAAATATCAGACATTCGTAATGATTTTAACAATATAAAGTTTCGGTCAAAGACATTTCTGCAGTACTGCCTCATACTGTGTGAAAAAGTCAACTCAGTCGAGCTATGTATTCATTCGGCCTTGCTTCGAATATTTGCCTCTGATTTAGCTGCACCTTAAGTAACATATTGCTTTGGTGGCTGCATGATCTAACATGCTACTCTTGTAGTAAACTGGACTGTTGATAATGGGAAGATTGAGGTTCGAATCTCGGTTGGGTGTACTGAAAGCGTTTTTTTCACTTTCCTTCCATGCAAATGCAGTTACACTTCTTCTAAATATAACTCTTCCAATCCCTAAAACCGTTAGCGTATTTGATACATAAGTGTATAGCTCGAAAGGGTAGTAACACACGGTGCTAGAAGAGAAAGTAGCAACACTTTGACCTGTTCAGGATGCCGAGATGGAGTCTGTGAAGCTGGAGGCGGAGTTGCGAGAGCTAGAACAGGAGAAGATCCACCTGAGTGACAGGGTGATGGACAGCCAGAGGGAGAGCCTGGCCTGGGAGAAAAAGCTGCAGATGGCCGTCGAGAACAAGACTAGGATGGACCAGGAGCGCAGCAAGGAGGGGGAAATTGGCAACATGAAGGCCGAGATACACCGCATGGAGGTGAGCGCGCCACTCTCCAGACATTTATTAAACTTCCTCAAACAAATGTTTGAACCAGGACCAGTGAGCTCTTGAGAGCATTTGGTTTCAAATACTGGATGGTTCAAAGATTTAATCTGTTTATGATGCACACTGAAAATATTTAGTGAGAAATTTAATTTGTTCAACTAGACTTCTTATATTTCGGCGGTATAAACTTTCTTTATTGTAAACTGCATTTCAAATGTACTAAAATGGTTAAAAAGATGGACCTCAATTTAAAAGTGCTGTGTCCAAAAGAATTGTTTTAAATATATATAATAGGAGTGTGAAAGTAAAAATATTTATTTTAAATTATTTTATGCTTAAAAAAATACATTTTGGCAATGTATATAACTAACTATGTACTAAAATTACTTGGAAAATGTTATATTGCACCTTTTTTTTTGTCATATTTAGTTTGATTCAGATAAATCGAGTTATGACTACAAATTACAATTAAACCTATTCAGATTTTTTTCTAATAAATATTGTCTTGTATTGTGTACAATTAAGAATGGAAATAAAGTACCACTATTGGCGAAGATTCGTAACTGCCTAAGCCAAATTTTTTTTGAAGCAAAGTCAAAAGCTGATATTTGTTTCGAGGCCAAGTTGAAATTTTCAAGCTTTGCACAACCCTAATATGTAATATAAAGTTATTGTGTTATTTACTGGGGTGTGGTATGTCTAATTTTTCAATTAGAAGCAAAGTCTAATCGAATAATATTAAATATCCCTAAAGTCAAATCAAAGTTTAAATATTTAATTGGAATCTTAAATTTTTGATTAGGTTTTTTTAAATATATTAAAAACTGGGTAGGAAGAAATTAAATTAAGATAAAAGATTAAATTAAAATATTAGTAAAATAAAGTGTTTGTTTGTCATGACTGAGTTTTGCGCAATATCGATGCACACAGAGGTCTGCAATTTTAAAAATTAGTAGCCCCCTTTGCACAAACATGCGCACCTCAAGGCTGGAATATTAAATTTTTGATTAGGTTTTTTTTTAAT
Source organism: Timema shepardi (assembly GCA_902151425.1). Lineage (NCBI taxonomy): Eukaryota > Metazoa > Arthropoda > Insecta > Phasmatodea > Timematidae > Timema > Timema shepardi. The sequence continues at coordinate 2,225 of CABFVX010002442.1, forward strand.
ATATTAAAAACTGGGTAGGAAGAAATTAAATTAAGAGATTTTTTTTTCTGGCAGCTTGAAGCAAAGAAAAGTATTGCTCGGGTTAGCAATGCAAATCTAGATACTTCTTATAGTTGATTATATAACTAAACAATAAATATAATTGACAAAATGTTAATTTGAAAACAGGTAGTATATTTTATTCAAAGGTGATACATTTTGTTTCTAGTGGCTGGATTCTTAATTTGTACATAATTTTCCTGCTTGCTTGTTAAGGTCTTAGCTTCTTGGCTTTCTTTGTTCAATGCGGTATATCGCAATAGATGTTCTGTGTTGATGATAAAGTTGCCAGCAGGGCTGTGTAGTCAGTATGCCAAGCCTTCGACTCCTCTATTTTTATGCTGTCCAACTCTGACTCCTTCATAAATAGATAAAAGAATATTAATTAATAATACAAATTAATGTGGTAAAATACTCCTATAGAGATGGGAAGCTTCTTTGGCGCTGTGAATTAATATTTTTTAAATTTGTCAATCCAAATTACAAATATTGCTCCTAAAAATTAAAAAGATATATTTATCATTTATTGGAATAGTATTCTAAGTTTTTATTTTTAAGCTGGAGTCGGTACATTTTTGCCAACTCCAACTTCGACTTCACAGCCCCGGTTGTCAGCTTTACATATTAAACCATTACTAGAATTTAGAATGTGTACTCGGGTTGATGATGCGCTAGGCAGTCTTGACCACTGTCCTGTAAAAACCTTAAATTTTTCAACTTCTTCTTTTCAACATAGGCTGTGGATATTTATGCCATCAGTTTCTTTTTTTTTTCAACTTTTGTTTTTATTTTTGTCCCTTGCGTCTTCCAGAAAATTTTACTAAAATTATAATTTTCTTTCTTCCTTTCATTATAGTAAGTAATGTTGCAGTTTTCTTCAATTGTGTGTAGATTCTGACTCTCCTATTTGCTAATAAGTCTGATAAACTAGATTATTATCACAATATGTGATTTAGTTATTTTAAATACTTGTCATGTAAACAATACTTTGTGGCAAAAATATAAAACAGCACGAAACGACGAAAGTTAAACATAAATATGTATTTTTATTTTAAATACTTTTATTGGCGAAGATTTGTAATCGTCAAATTCGGAATTTTACTTTTGAAACAAAGTCAAAATGATACATACTTGAAGCAAAGTCGAAGTTTTTGAAAGCTTCGCACATGGTGTCTACTCAACTCGATCAATGAAATTCCCTACTTTTCCCCTGATCATTTCCTAAAATTCCCAACTCAAAAGTATATAACACCCTTCCATCCCTCCCCCAGATCTTTTATTAATTTTTACATGAATAGCAATAGGTTTTAAAATTCAAATAATCTTTTTTTTAAATTTGTATTTACATAGTCTACTAGAAATTAGAAATCTTATAAATATATTAAACAACTACAAATAAAAAAAGACAGTTAGAATCACATTGTGATTTTCTGATTTAATGATTGTTATATTTTAAATTTTGAGTAAAACAACATTTTCCCGGATTTTTTTGGGGGGGAATTTATCAAATTCTCGTTCTTCTCCCCGCCACTTCAAATTCCAATTTCCCAGGTTTTTTTTCGCACGGTAGACACCCTGCTCGCACAGCCCTAGGAATTGTGAAATCCGGCATTTGTTTTAAGCAAAGTCAAAACTTGTCACCTCCCCCTGTGCCAGGTCCGTTATTCTCAGCTAAAGGGAGTCCAAAGAAGGCTGGTCCTGGACCTGGAACAGTGCGTATCTCGCCGAGAGGCCATCGTGGACGTAGCAGACGCTCGAGAGAAGAGGAACATCAGGGGCGCCAACAACGTGAGGATCAACTTCCAGAAGAAACTGGAGGACCTCCAGAACAAGCTTAAACAAGTGAACAGTGTGAGTTTGTGGCGACTAAGTAAAGCGCAAGGCTAGGTTTTAGGTGGAAGGAACATCACCACTTCATTTGAAAGGTTTTTTTTTAATCTTGTAAATTTCATGCCTACATAAATGATTGGTGTAGTTTATGTATCTTATTACATTTCTGTTCTTGTTTTGCCACAAACTTGTGAAGACGCAGTAAGAGTACAGAGTTTTATTTGACCAGATTGTTACTTGGGTACGTCTGCACGACTATGCCCCACACAAATAGGTTTGTCTATTAAATGTCACCCGCCTCGGTGGCGTAGTTGGCTAACGCGCTTGTCGTGTTGAAGCTCGACTGCTGAGGACGGGGAGATCGAGGCTCGAATCTCGGTCGGGTGAACTAGGGGTGGTTTTTCCTAAATGGTTTTCCACTCTCCCTCCACGCAAATTCGGGTTCACTTCCTTTAATTCAACCTTCCCAAGTCCTAATCCATTAGAGTAATTAGTACTTAAAGCGTATAACCCGAACGGGTAGTAAGAAGCGGTGCTAAATAAAAAAAAATATATATTAAGTGTGTGTGTGTGTGTGTGTATACTAACTCTTGAGACTTTAAAAAACAGTTTTAGTTTTATAGGGATTTTATCTTATTTATTCAAAGAAAAACGATAAATCACAAGTACACAATCCTTGTTTATAAAGGTGATAGTTTATTATAATCTAAAAACAACTCTTTTAAAGAAGTGTTCAGACAATGAGTCCCACACCCCAAAGGGAGGGAAGGAAATAGTTCAAGGTATATTCTTAGTAACATCTACAGTTTGGTAACTGTGCCACTTTCTGTCGTCGTGTTTAGCAAATCAAATCAGCCGAGCAAGATATCTTGGACGCAGAGAAGAACCAGCAATCCGTCCTGGAGCAGTTGAGTGTGAAACAAGATGGACTGAAAGGGCTGAAGGAGCGGGTGAAGGACACGGAGAAGCAACTCGAGGATGGGTGGCTCGCCAAACAAAAGGTGATGTTGGGGTCGTTCGGGTGAGCGATAAGGGATTTTAGTGGCCGCATCTGTTTAGTAAACTAAGGACACAGAGTTCAATTCTTAACATGGCCAAAAAAATGTATTATCAGTGAAATTCAGGTTTCCCCTTTCACAGTGATGAAGTAATGGCCATAGGAGTGGGAATTGCGCTTGTTCTAGAATTAAGCTAGTTTGTATGTCATCGATTGGTTCAAAAAGTGCAAGTTGATTACCTGAACTTACTATATTACATCAAAATAATATGTATGAAAAAAGTGCATTGAGCAAAAACATTTAGTAATGAATAAAATGATAGAGTATTACTTTTTTCCTAATACTCTATCATTTTATTCATTACTAAATATATTACATCAAACTAACTCTAAGACAGTGGTAGCTTGTTGTCTTGGGTATATATTAGGCTCAAGGGTGGAACATTCCACGAAAAACAGTGTAATGGCAATTTAACTGTCGGTATTATATTTATATTAGACATACTAAAAGGATGTCCACTGCAGGAGAAGGTGGTGACAGCTAGCAGAAGGTTCTTTATTTCAAACATTGGTTGAAGGTCACTCTTGTCAATCTGTTTGCAAATTATGTGCATACTAATACATTATTATCAATAAAAAGTGTTTTCAAACGAGTCTAATATTACTATATAAATGATGTTTTTGTAACTTATTGAAATAACAATATATATTCATACAACTATTATGTTTTTTTGTTCTGTGGTTGTGGTAATGAGATATTAGAGTCCATGAAATAATAAATTAAGAAGTACTAAATTCACACTTTTATCTTGTAACTGGCCAACAAAATTTAAAAAAATGTTTTTATAGCTTAGAGTAAGAACCATTTAAAATATTTGCTTTGTATAAAAGGTTTTTGATTTTTAAAAAGCGCATGAACACAACTTATAATACTATTTTATATGATATACCTAATCGCCCTTGTTTCGGCTGATTCGCCATCTTGGTTTCAGAAGAGAATGTTGCATTTTATAAACTCGTATTTGTGAAGCATTTTTAAGTGAACCACAAAAATAATAATAATAATTATTATTATTATTAGCACCGCGTCTTACTACCCGTTCGGGTTATACTCACTTACGCTAATGTGTAATAGTAAGGTGATTGTGAGATGAGATGGAGGACCTACAGTTTAACGTGGAATCCGAACCACGGTGGAGGCCTGGCATTCCCCACGTTCACAAGATGTCTTGTCAGCGGTGAAGGAAGGGTTTGGTTATCAGATAAATCTGTGCCAGAACCGAGGATTGATCCCCGGACCCCAGCACAGAAGTCCGACACCTTACCCCTAGACCACCAGGTCACCTGACAGGGCTATCAAGCCGGTAGTGGGAAATATATGGCTTGAATATGAAACTGACCCAGGTCACAGGCTGGAAACACCAATGGATGTAAAAAAACCACCCTCCACCTAGAGAGGATTCAAACCCTGGATCTTTGTAAATAGCATATCAGACCAAACAACCTTGACACTTTAGTCTTCATACCATCACTACAGTGTCAAGAGTGTCCTGAAATTGGATGACAACTTTTTATCTTAATTTAAAAAGTTTCTCATCTAATATCGCTATTCTCATGATATATTCAACAACCGGAAAGAAATTTAAACTATAGGGTTGTACTGAAGCATGCACTTAAAAACTGCAAAAACACCGACCTTTTCTCGCGTTCCCTACCACCCCACCTTGAAAACACTACTTTATAACCTGAACTAAACTTTACAGAATCTTGAACTTCTAATTCGTCGTCAGCATAAGGTGAAGATGTATGAGGATGTCAAACGAGGCCGCCACAAACTGCTGTTCCGCAGCGAAGCCTCCCTGAACGTCGAGCATCAGCACCAGAAAATTGTCAAATCCGAGCTTATTTCTATAGTCGAGACTCTGATGAGCGACTTTCCTCTTCACAGAGTCAAGTTCGGAAGAATACTCAACTATCTCACCACATAACTCGGACCTTGTTTATTAACATTATTGAAGAGAAGTGATTCATGTGGCAAAAGAAGTGTGTTTTTTTTAATTTGTATTCTTTTTATACAGAAATTTAGAAGTATATAATTTCTTAATAAGGAAAATCTCTTTTCACTTTATGAGGTAAATAATTGTATTACCGGTATATTTGGAAGAAAACACAGGAAAGGTGGATAGAAACATATAAAAGGGGACAAACACAATATGAATTTTGCAATGAAAAGAACACAGTTATTATTATTATTTATTTATTATTTAGCACCGCGTCTTACTACCCGTTCGGGTTATACGCTTTTAAGTACTAATTACGCTATTGGATTAGGAATTGGGAAGGTTGAATTAGAGGAAGTGAACCCACATTTGCGTGGAAGGAGAGTGGAAAAACATTTAGAAAAAACCACCCCTAGTTCACCCGACCGAGATTCGAACCTCGATCTCCCTGTCCTCAGCAGTCAAGCTCAACATGACAAGCGTGTTAGCCAAATACGCCACTGAGGCGGGTAAGAACACAGTTCACACTTTACATTGCTGCCACTGGACAAAGAGGTAATGAATGGCTGCCTCTTTAAGAAAATCGGGGAATCGCGTGGTAAGGAGTGATTTTCTTTAAGAGGCAACCATTACCTCTTTGTCCAGCGGCAGCAATGTAAAGTGTGGACTGTGTTCTTCTTTTCATTGTTGAAGCCATATTGTGTTTCTATCCACCTTCCCTGTACCTTCTTCCAAATATAATACAACCTACAAGTATGTTATTTGTGCTACAGTACGTGCATTACTGAATTTAAAGCCTATACAAGAGTGTGTTATAAAACTCAATCATACTGTATTGATAAAATACAAGTCTGACAATCAGTCGGGTCCTAGTTTTCTTGTGATTTATAAAATTATGCAGTAATGAGAACAAGATTGCAGGTGTAAATAATAACAATGAATGAATGAAATGTTAATGGTTATACTTTTTTTTCAGTCATTGGGACATTCAAGTATTATGTAAGCACATTTTTCTCCATTTTAGACCCCCCCCCCCNCCCCCCCCGTTCTTCCATTGTAAGCAAAAATAAGCAAACGCCCGAATTCCAAACCCCCACTACCCTGTAGTGCATTATATTTGTTTACTTTTTTGTGATTTCTTCACATTAATAACCATTATTTTTTTAATTCAATTTATAAAATTGATGTTAATTATTAACAAAGAAGTGTACATTTATGGTGCAAAATAATTAACATTAAATAATGTTGTAAAATTAATTTAATTTACATTCAATTGAAATTATATTAAAAAGTAATTAGTGAATACATTAATTAGTATAATTAAAAAAACCTCTAAACCACTTTTAATTTGATGACAAAGGTCCTTGAATCCACGTCTTTTAATCATTATGTGTCCATTTGGGATGGCTGGATCACTGCACCGTTCTTACCCGTTTCTGTCTTACGTAAGCATTGTTCTGACCCCGGTCGCCCCTTGTCAGCAAAAATAAGCACAGCTCGTACCTTCCTACCCCCTTAAGGTGCTTACATAATACTTGAACATCTTCTCGGTTCCAAATCAGACAAACTGATGGAATGGGGGGAGAAGGCAGAGGAAGTACAAGAATGGAATAAGGAAGTGAAAGAGAGCGGAAAGAAATTTAGCACGCGGCAAAGTGTGAAGTGATGGTAATGACAAGGAAGAGGATGAGACCTAGAAGCAATAAAGTTGGATAGTGTAGAGCTGAGAAAAAGGTCAGAATGTAACTTATCTCGGAAGTATGAGTGAGGCGATAGGTGGAAATAGAGTAGCTCTAATAAGACGAGGGTAGCAGGGGAAATTCAATTGATGGGTAGAAGAAGTGCCCTTGAAGTGTAAGGAAGTGTGTACTTTATACCCATCGTCACACATGCAGCTAAAACATGGAGATTGAATGTAAGCGAGACTAGGAAAGTGGAGGTCATAGGAATGAAGTTTGTGAGGATCGTGTTAGCTGTCACGAGGAGAAACAAGATTAGGAATGAAGTCATCCGAGGGAGAGTACAGAGAATACATGAGATAGAGGAAGTAAGACTCGGATGGTATAGACATGTAATGAGGATGGAAAAAAACTATGGCAATGAAGTATGTAGGAAAAAGACTGCAGGGGAGGCCAAGAAAGAGATGAGAGGAGCAGATAACAGAAAGTGTTTTTAAGTGAAAGGAGAAGAATATAAGAAAACCCCGGCCACAGGCTGGAAACATGATGAAATGAAATAGTGGCTTTCTATTTAAGTGATAAATTAAAGATCAGTAGCCTCACGGTTGTGTCTGTTCTTGAATTATTTTAGTTTAAAAGTATTGGGTTGATGTAATTACTAGTCAATTTAGAGAAATAAATCGATTTTAAAAAACTTATCAAACTAAAAACTGAATAACCAAAACCAGTTCAGGTTTTGACAAATCATAGCATTGCCAATAATATAAAAACTATATTTTGTCAATGACATTAAAAGAATTATATTTTTAAACCAAGAAAATATTTTTTGTACCAATGTTTCAAACTTCCCTTTTTAAAATGACTCCATTAGTTAAATCTGAACAGAGTTAATTGTTAAAAAAATCATGTGTAAACTATAAATAATACTCAATGTACTTGTAGTCGCAACAGTTTTTATTTGTACAAGATTTTATTTATGTATAAAAATTAAAACTACACACATTAAATAAATTAAAAATTATCGACGCTGATTCAAAAGTTTTTCGCTACAGCCATTTGACAATGTAGTAATTTTTTTTACCTGAAAAATAAGAGAGACAATATTAGATACTTTTGAGCATCTTCAACCACTCAGTCTGATCTCTTGTCGACCAAAACCCTTATTTTAGTTGGGAGAACAGTAGAGAGAATTCAAACATATTTCTTTGTGGCCAACAATGGCATTTCTTTATATTATTTGTGAATCCAGTGAATCCAGAGGAATTGTTCCAAATTTTACTTACCTACTCGAACTAGAGACACGTTGTTTGGCAGTATGTGTGTGGTGGTGCTCAGCACCTCGTCGATGTTCGTCGCACGCTGCTGATTGATGTAAAAACCACCCGCAGAGATGATTCTCCTGGCATCGCCTTAAACAAATGATCAAATATTGTATTTTTAGCACCATTTCTTACTACCCGTTCAGGTTGTAAGCATGTGTACAGTAGCCCCATCGCTTCTTTGGTGCTGACTGACAGCTCACAGCTGACTTCTAACAGTCAACATTTAGGTATATACCTAAATTTTGACTGTCAGAAGTGACAGCTGCTAAACACATGTTTTTGCAGATCATATGGTTCGGTGTAAGGATACATAATTTGGTCAAAGCTGTCATCTGTGAACTGTCAGCCAGGACCAAATAAGCCATGGGGCTACTGTAGTTACTTCATTATTGTGTTAGACCTTCTTCGGTGGCCACATGGTCTTAGGTGCTACTCTCGCAGAACCGATTCAATTACTGTCAATCTCTCCGAGGTTCTCCCCGTACGTCATGTCTCCAGTCCACTCATTTAACCTCCATGACCTTTTGTGATGGGAGCATCCATCTTGTCCGCGGTCTTCTACCTTTCTCCTTACTCCGTGGAGCTTTATAAGGCCTTTTGACCTCCTTAATTCCCATCATACATCCTATCACCTGCAACCTTTTTCTTTCTCTTCAGCGCCTCTTCTAATGGTATGACCTAGGGATGTGCAAAGTTCATATTTTCAATTCGAAGTGAACTCAAATCAAATATATGAAATATCCTCAAAGTTGAATCAAAGTTTGAATATTTTTTGTTAGTCGTTTTATGTTTGAAAAAATATTATATTGTAGTTATTTACATAATTTTATGAACTAAGATTACTTTAAAAAAATTATTTAACAATTATTGTTTGAAAGATATAGTTTTATGATGGATCCAGTTATTATCACAACATGCAGTTCAATTATTTCAGATTTTTTTTTCATGATCATATTAATTTGTGATGTATATAATAGCTAATAATGGCAATAATTGACCATAAATTGAAAATTTTATCTGTTGACGTATTTACTGGCAAAGCTTTGTAATTGTCGAAGCCAAGAATTTTTTCAAAGCAAAGTTGAAGTTTATATTATTTTGTCTTGAGGCCAAATTGAAATTTTGAAACTTTGCACACCCTTAGTATAACCTTTAAACTACCCCTAATTTTCTAGTTTCTTATTCTATCCCTCACAACATTTTAAACACCTTTTATTAACTTCATCTCTGAAGCCTACAACTTATTTAAATTCCTCTTCATCCATATGTTACCCATATAAGTTTGAAAGAAAAAAAACTTTGAATGGATGTCCATAATACTAGCCACGGCTGTGCATAGGTCGCTTTTCAAATACAAAACAAAGCTTGAAATATGTGAACAAAGTCAAAGATAAGGTTTTTGTTATTGTTACATAACATTACTTTTAATTATTAAACTAATAAGTGTCGAGCTTGGTGGTAAGTGCTCGACTCAGGAACTGATGTTCATTGGTTCAAACCCAGCCGGGGTCGAGCAATAAATATCAGTAGTACAACTTCCTTCAAAAGGGAAGTAAAGCCATCATTCTCAAGTCGATTGTGGAGTTTAAAAAAAATGCTGTAAGGTTTGTTTAAAAAACCTTTCTTGGTAAAATTGGTAGATCCTTTCGCCCTCGCAATAAAAATTATGATGTGCCGATATAATTGGTTGGTTCAGGAAGTGCACTTTAATTCCTCAAATATATATATATATAATACTAACCTATAATTATATCCAGGTAAAGAAAAAGATTTATAAAGTAGACTTGTATTCTTTTGTATTCTTTTATGCTAATAAGATTGTGTATCACCCGCCTCGGTGGCGTAGTTGGCTAACGCGCGTGTTGTGTTGAGCTCGACTGTTGAGGGCGGGGAGATCGAGGTTTGAATCTCGGTCGAATGAACTAGGGGTGGTTTTTCCTAAATGGTTTTCCACTCTCCCTCCACGCAAATGCGGGTTCGTTTCCTCTAACTCAACCTTCCCAATTCCTAATCCGTTAGCATAATTAGTACTTAAAGCGTATAACCTGAACGGGTAGTATCACGCGGTGCTAAATATTATTTATTATTATAAGATTTTGTATCTATGTCATTTGATCATTAGTCAGTAATAAAAAGTGTTTAGTTACTGTTCCAACAAATGAGCATGTGTAGAAATGTGTCATATTTAGTAAAGTACCGCAAATCAATTCATAATATATCAAGATTTCTTCCTACTTTGAAATATTATCTACAATAAAAGACATTGAAAAAAACAACTCACCCTCCGTGGCGAAACATTTGGCGCGCAGAGCCAGGTCCAGAAGAGTAGTGCCTGGTTCCAATAGCAGCTCGCACACCGTGGCTCCTTCAAACAATTGACCGAGCTCGCTGGTGTTCAGCTTCCCCAACGCCTCCAAGCTTCCTTCGTAGAGGGTAGCACTGGATTGCAGGGCAGAATGGAGACCTTCCTCTGCTCGCAACAAATTATTTAATTACAAAGACTATAACCGGGAAAATATGAATGGTTTATTAGGAGTGTACCAAGTACATTTTTTGTCAATTCAAAGCAAATTCAAATCAATTTAATGAAACAGAGTATTTTCTGTTAAATTGTTTTTTGCTTGAAAAAAACCTATATTGTGTTTATTCATAAACTAAAATCATTAAGATAATGTTTTTTTGACACAATTGCTTGTAATATTTCACTCTAAGCTCATAAATTAAATTATCGTAGCAACATAAAATTCCATTTTTATTTAGCACCGCGTCTTAATAGTTTAGTTTATATGTATATATACTAATTACTCTAATGGGTTAAGAATAAGGAAGGGGCCTCCACCGTGGTTCGGATTCCACGTTAAACTGTAGGTCCTCCATTTCATCTCACAATCACTCTACCATTACACATTAGTGTAAGTGTGTATAACTCGAACGGGTAGTAAGACGTGGTGCTAATAATAATAATAATAATAATAAGGAAGTTGGAATTTAGAGAAAGTGTATCCCCATTTGCAGAAAAAAAGAGTGGAAAACTATTTTGGGAAAATAACCCTTTGTATATCAGACCAGGATTTGAACTCCGATCTTCCTTTCATCAGCAGTCTAGTCTAACATGTTAATGAGACCTTAGATCATGTGGCCTTGAAATTCAATTACATATTAATATTTGTTTAGCCCTGTGTCTTACTACCAGTTCAGGCTATATGCATATGGCATATATACTAATTATGCTAATGAGTTAAGGATAAGGAAGGTTTAATATAGAGGAAGTGTACCAACATTTGTGCAGAGGGAGAGTGGAAAACTATTTAGGAAAAACCATCCCCAGTTCACCCGACCGAGATTCGAACATTGATCTTCCCATCCTTAGCAGTCAAGTTCAACACGACTAGCGCGTTAGCTAACTATGCCACCGAGACGGGTCTCAATGTAACTCATCAGAAGGGAGAGTGAAACGCACAGCGCAACTTCCTAAAAGAGGAAACCAAAAAACACAAAAGAGAGAAAAGGGAAAATGGTTTAGAATTAATTCTCCCTTTTGTATTTTTTTCCCCCCTCCTTGAAGAGGTTTCATGTTTCACATTCCTTCCTGGTGAGTTTCGATACAATGAAACCTAATTCAGGGGACTTGGCGGTAACGATCAATTTTCTTAAAGAGTCAACTAGGGATGGTTGGGAATGACTTTTTTATTTCAGGACGTGAAATTAGTCAACGTATCGGGATTTGGGACGGGAATGGGAAATTTTAAAATTACCCTTTAGAATAATCTTAGATTTAAAATATAATGATTCCTAAACTAATATTGGAAGACTTGTTAAAGCTATAATATTATTAAAATCTGCTTCGTTGACTGCATGGTCTAAGGCATCACACTCACAATAGACTAGACTACCGATGATGGGGATATTTAGTTTGAATTTGGCCGGTTGGTTTTTCCTAAATGGTTTCCCACTCTATCCATGCAAATGCAGGTGCACCTCTAAATTCAACCTTGCTCATCCCTAACACACTAGAGTAATTAGTACAGGAACGGGTAATAAGATGCGGTGCTAAAAAACATTGCTAAAGGTATTAAAAACAATCAAAAATAACATTTTAGAATAAATAGAAGTGTGCGCTAATAGCATTTTTTTATAAAATTAAATTGTTAATTTTATTACATTTTTGATGGAAATTATTTTTGTTAGTTAATTTCTTTTGAAAATGGTGTTTTATATTTAATTATTTGTATAGGGGAAAAAAATACTACAAAAGATAATGTTTGACACCTCTTCAATTTGTTCTAAATATGAAACTGCAAAATATCATCTAAGTTTGAAACCTCCTAAAGGTTACCATTTTTAAATATTCTCTCTATGCCTGACACCGCCATTTCAAACCAATGTGCATGCGCTGTAGGACTAAAAGTAAGCAGACAACTTCATTGGCTGTTGCGAGGAGATTTGAAATAACATGTTAATGTAATGTTGTTGCACAACACAACATTATAACTTGAATTTTCTAAAGAATATGTTTATCCACTAAAAAATAAAATATGTTGATAGTCAGCTGTTTCTAGTTAGTGTTTCAATGCATCATGGGTCAACATACGGCGTGTTGATTGCTGCGCCACTCTGGCAGATTCTGCTTTCTATTTTCGGTGATCGTGTGACTCAATCTTTACACTAATCCATTTGTGTGATATCAGTTTTAGAAAGGGTTCTCTTTCCATACCTCCCTTATCACTGACCCAGATCCTTCTCTACCCAAAAACTGGTTTATTTAGTTGCTCAAGTTAATATTACAATGGCCAGATGTGTTTTGGGTTATTAACTTACATTACACAGCCCCTTTCTTCACCTCGTTTAGGACCGTGCAGTCAGTACGCCAAGCTTTCGACTCCAACTCTTTTATTTTTCTACCGTACAACTCTTTCATAAATAGCTAATATATATTAATAATTAATAACAAATTAACAGCTGTAAAATGCTCCAATACAAATGACTCCATGGAAAGTTTCTTTGCCAGTGTAAATTTATATTTGAATAAATGTGTTAATCTAAATTACAAATATTAATTCTATTATAACGAATAAAAAATCATATAAACTTAAAATAATATATTTACCATGTATTGTTACAATATTATAAGTTTTTATTTTGAATCGAGAGTCAGTACAGTTTTAACAACCCTGACTACACCCGAAATTACTACAGACTTCGACTCCAAAACCCTTCCTCAATTGTACATTTTGCAAACACCACCAAGGCGAATGGATTTAAGTTATTATTATTATTATTATTACTAATATTTTTAATTTGAAAGAACTAATAAGCTAGTACCTCCATGAACCAACAATGTAACTTGCTCGGCTAATTTCTTCTGAGCGATCCTTAATTCAGGTTTAGTCTGAAAGAAAAACAAACATTAATATTTTAATTTCATATCCAATAGAAGAATGATTCGATTTGGTGGTCGAGTGGTTTAACCGTCTAACGGGCTGCGTTAGTGTTAGACTAGACTGCCGAAGACGGGAGAATGAGGTTTGATCCTAGTCAGGTGCACCAAGAGTAGTTTTTCCTAAATGAATTTCTACTCTCCCTCCACGCTAATATGGGTGCATTTCCTCTCAATTAAAACCTTCCTAAACCCTAACCCAAATTAAATAAACACGTTTCAAATTACAAGGTATAAAGACGGAGAGTTAATACCTCTACCCTTACCTGATGTTTCTGTACAAATTCATCAATCGTACCAGGAGGCTCAAACGAAAACAGTTTGAGTAACTTTCCAACATCGGAATCTTTCACTCTTATGAAGAACTGATAGAGTTGAAAAGGGGATGTTTTTCTAGAATCCAACCAAACCGCACTGCCAGAGGATTTCCCAAACTTATTGCCTGACTCCGAAGTTATCAACGGTAGAGTTAGACCTGGGAAACAGACAAAGAGGTCATAGTGGATGAAGAGAAACTTCAGCAGGATTGTATTCAGACAGCTTAGTTGAAGCATGTTTTACGTTCGGGTTATATGCCTATGTACTAATTACACCATTGGGTTAAGGGATTATGAAGGTTTAATTTAGAATAAATGCACCCGCATTTGTGTGAAGGGAGAGTGAAAAACCATCTAGGAAAAAAAGCCCCCTTAGTCAACTCGACCAGGATGGAACCTAGTCTGGTTTGGCAGTAGCTGGGAGGTTGAGGTTCGGGTCACAAATGAGTAAAATTAGTTTCTTTTAAGCCTCACACAAATGTGGGTCCTATCCTTCTAAACTCTAACTTCTTCGGCCCTGACTCAATTATACGGCTAAGTCCAACTGGAAGCCAGATAGACATCATGAACTGTTTCCAGCCTGTACCTAAGTCAGTTTATTAAAATGCCTCTATCTTCCTCTTTCACTCACGTCCATTCTTCTTCTCTCACTCACACACTGGTTGTTACCTGCTTCTCCCCTCTATTTCTTAGTCTCCCTTGCGGTCTTTTTCCCACATACTCAAGCGTTATCATTCTATTTAGTATCTTTTCACTTCCCATCCTCATTACATGTCCATACCATCTCAGTCTTGCTTCCTCTACTATCTCATGTACTCCAACATCCTCATTACATGCCCATACCATCTCACCCTTGCTTCCTCTACTATCTCATGTACTCCAACATCCTCATCACATGACCATACCATCTCATCCATTAAGTGTGCTGCCTACTCACCATACACTTTAGTTTGAGTTAGCCTGGAAATGAGATCATGGCCAGACATGATATTGCCCATCTGGTCATTTCCGCCCACCTGGAACCTACAGTCATACTTCTGTAAGAGTTGCAGCCAATCGTAAGCCTGGAATATTTGATAGCAGAACTCGGTGAAACTCATTCCTCCTTCTGATGCGAGTCGGGACTGTACGCTGTGACGCGACAGCATAGTCCCCATCCGAAAGTGACGACCAATTTGACCGACAAGATCTACTGCGTTTAGCTTTGAATACCATTCAAGGTTATTGACGATTCTAATTAAAAGAGAAGAGATTTAGGTTAAAACTTTACATTTGTAAGTTTTATAAGACTGGTATGAAACTCATAGATGATCAACAGTGTATAGTCCATTATATTATAATCTAATTTACTAATGTTATAGAAATTTAAATTAGATGAACAGTTCTGTCCAAATAATTAAGAGGTTTGTATGCTTCCTTTATGATATAAATATAAAGAAATAAACGTATTACCTAATTTCATGAAGCTTATCACCTTTCTTCCAAAAATATTGCTCGTGATTATTGAATATTCGTGTAATATTTTCAACAATAGAAGTTAGATTCTCATTTACGGAGGAAGGGGCCATCGCAATCCTCTCGTTTGTCCGCCCACTAGGATCCCCAATCAGACCAGTTGCACCTCCGACCTTAACCAAAATAGCATGTGCATAGGTAACAACAGTTTGATATTAAAAAAGAATCAAATATCAGCCTAATCCTTTCTTAGTTTGGATACATAATGGTAACACGAGCTAAATTTTCACTTTATAAAGGCTAGATAATTTGTATGAAATCGTAACTGTATGGTTCCCAATATTATAAAAAAAAAATTACAAAGATTTTTAAAAATTGTAGATTTGCACAAAAATAACAAAAACTCTTAAATGTTGCTGAACTTTATTACAAACCCTGGTTTTGGGTACTAAGAAAGTTTACTTCTGAGTGTTTTTTTTCTTCCTATATACAACTTCTTTTTAACATCAATATTGTTATTAAATGCAATTTACACAATGAAGATTATAAGAAATTGTGACTTCTATTAGAATCACTTGTAGGTATTTTCATTCCCATCGAGATTCAAATTAGGGCTGTGGAGTTGGTACACTAAGCCTTCAATTTCTCGATTTTTTATTGTCCGACTCTAACTTCAACTCCGACTCCTTCATAAATGGCTAAAGAATATTTATTAGTAATAACAAATTCACTGTAGTAAAATGCTCCAAGAGAGATTACTTTTTGGGAAGATTCTTTGGCAATACAATTTACTAATATTACTCCTAAAGAATTAAAAAGTATAGAATTAAAATTATAAATTTACTATACATTGCTATAATAGTATAAGTTTTTATTTTTAAGCCAAAGTCAGAGTCGGTACATTTTTACCGACTCGAACTCACGACTTCAAATACACCCAAAATTGCTTTCATCGCCGACTCCAACTTCACAGCCCAGATTCAAACTCACTTATCGTAGATGGTTGTGCGACATTCAAAGACCCAACACCTTGTTGCTGGCACCCAACCACATTACGCTAAACTTTTGATTAGTACTGTACACCACAACTAGCATTTCCCGGGCCAAATTAAAGCCAAAAAGTGGCTAAATCCGCACAGGGGGTTGTGTGATACATAATATCAAGCTTGCATTAGACTATTGAGGATGACAGGTGTCAAGGTATGGCTCTTTTTTTTTCTTTAGCATCATGTCTTACTACCTGTTCAGGTTAAATATGTGTACAGTGGTGCTGGCTGACAGCTCACAGCTGACTTCTGACAGTCATCATTTGGGTATATACCTATATTTTGACCGTCAGAAGTGACAGCTGCTAAACACATGTTTTTGCATATCATATGGTTTGGCGTAGGGATACATAATTTTGTCTGGTAGTTTTTCAAAGTCGTCAGTCAGCACCAAAGAAGCCGTGGGGCTACTGTACCACTAATTATGCTAATAATGAGTTAGGGATGAGGAAGGTTGAACTTATAAGAATTGTACATGTATTTGTTGTGTGGAAGGGGAGAGGAAAATCATTTTGGAAAAACCACCCAACCGGGCTTCGAACCCCGATCTCCCTGTCATCGGCAGTCTAGTCTGTTGCAAGAGTCATGCCATAGATTATGTGGCCACCAAAGCTTTATAGCTGTCATATGAACATACTTTCACCAGGTTAATTTGGGCGCATTTCCTCCGAGTTATTCTCCTAATAACTTCTCTTTGGACATAGTCATTATTAACTTTGGCGTCAAGTGACCCGATTAAAAAACAAAAGTGATCATGCTAAAACAAATCTGGTTATTCCTGTTTAGTTTTGGGTTTTGAGAATTTAAAATTAAGATTTATCAGACATTGTTTGTAAACCCGTCAGGATGTCCTAAGTGTTATTTCCGAACTAATCATACACAACCTATTTTTTTTAAACAATTTTTAAATTCCTGATCAAGTTTTTAACCAAGACTGATTTAAGAAAAGCTGTTCAAACTCACCAAAGCGACCACTCTTTGGCCAGCCCTTTGCCAATGAAGGAGATTCACCAGGACAAGTAGATTACCTATGTGCAGGCTCTGTGCCGTGGGGTCGAATCCTGCATACACACACTGTTGCCCAGAATTCAGAAGATCTATAATCTCTTGACTTTTATTAACATATATTACAAATAGAAATTAAAATTTGTTTCACAATATACGGTACTTGGAAACATATAAGGATATTTATTTCTATATTGAGAAATAAAATACTACAATAATACGAACATTAGGCCTAGTATTTTATTATTAGTAGGTAGATACTTTTTAAACTTAAGTGTAAGCCTATATCAACACAAAGTAACTTATCATGAGACAACAGATAGGCCTACTAAAACCTGGAAAAAGGGATTTTTTTTGTTTTCGCACTGAGCCTTACTACCTGTTTGAGTTTTAGGCCTACACCTATGTAATGGTACTAATTATTGTAATGTGTTAGGGATTAGGTGGGTTGAATTTAGAGCAAATATACCAACATTCGTGTGGTGTGGGAAACACTTGAGGGAAAAGCACCCTTAGTACACCTGGCGGGGTACAACCCACGATCTCCCCATCATCGGCAGTCTAGTGTATTGGGAGAGCGACGCCTTAGACCATGCAACCACTGCAGTAGGTAGAGGGGATTTTAAACTAAGATTTGGTTCAGGGCTAATGTTCTCGACTAAGACTTAGGAGATCAAAGTTAAAACTCTTAGCAAGTTTGTAAAGGTGAGTCAGGAGTTCTGCCATATGGGGTACCACATAATGAATAGGCATACCCATGCAAGTTAATTTAAATTGTAGTTGTGCCAAACGAGCACTAAAATTTGTAGCACAAAGACACAGTCAAAAAAATTAAAATGTCAATATTTGGATAGTAAACCACCATTTGGTATTAGGTGATTAGGTCTAAATCTTTAATTTAACGATAGCAGAAATCTAGAAATATCTAATTGATATTATTTGATTAACTTAATTTCTAGTGTGTATATTTTTTAATTCTGTATTGTAATATAAATGTAGAACGACTTACATAGTGAAACAACAAATGGGATTGACTTTGGTACATGTTCATACGTTTCAAACTAAGCACAATAATGTACATTACTTGTTACACACCTGGAATTATCAGGAAATATATCTTGAAGCATTCCTCTTTCCCTCAGTTTCAGCATATTTCTATTGGTAAAGGATCTTGTATTACAAAGAGCTGCATTGTAAAGTAATTGTTCTGTTCTATGCAACAGATACTTTGTGCAAAACCGGTACATATTATCCAATTATTAGAAACGTCGTAAATTAATTGAAAGTATTTGTTACTATCGGATCGATATATCTATCACTATCAAAGCATATTTTATTCAAAACCATATATCATATAAAAACACAAATAATCCATGTTATGTTTGATAACACATAACCTTAATGTCCCATTCAAGAGCAATGTTGTTGTGTTGTTGATCAATACGATTCGCAGATGTTTACAATCCAAAAGCAGTGTAAAAATTAACGGAAGGTCAGCTTTATTTGGATACAAACTGAAACAAACCTATGAAAAACAAATGATTTCATATTCCATAAGACATCAATAGAACGTTGACTTAAAAATATTTTCATAATGGATTGGTTTTTAATATATAATTAGCTCTCAAAGACAAAAATACACTCATAGATAGACGTTTATAAACCCTACACATTTCTTTTTTCAAGATTTCTATCAGTCTGTCTCTGTTAAAGAGATTAAAATCGTTAAAAATTTATTTTATTTAATCGTCACTTAACTAGGATATTCTTTTATTTATAATGCTGAGAGACGATTAACAAACTTCAATATTTTTACAATAAGAAAATGTTATGGTTTTTAATAAATATTAAAGCTTTATTTTAAAAATACCACTGTCACTTCTAATTTATTTATTAGTATTTCACACTCTGAATAATTATTTGATAAAGTAATTTTGTGTTGTAGTTACATTTAATTTATGTTGGTTGTTACTACATCAGACACTTTTATGATCGTATTCAAATATAACTTATCCTGCGTTAAAAATTATATCACAAGTATTCAAATGGACAATGTTAATATATACCACTATTCATACTAAATACATTTTATAATTTGATTTTTAATCTTTTATTTTATGATATTTAAATAATTATTTCTATTAATTGTTTATAGTAACAGGAACTAAAGTAACTTTCTTAAAGTCAAAACAAGTTTTATAATTAAATTAAAATATCAAATAACTATTTAAAAAAACAAAGTTTGAAGTAATGAAATACATATTAACTACTTAATTATTTTAATAGCACAAATAAATTATATTTTAAAGTAAATCCTATTCTTATTGTGTATTATAATCTGAATGACCTTCCGGTCGAAGAGAAGAACACACGCGGATATTTTAGTGACGGTATTGCAGTAATTATTTTCGTGTTCTGTACTTTTGGACAATACTATAAACATTAACTAATGGCTAATAACGGGGCTCCAGACTCTTGGGAACAACAAGCTGACAGTGGTGCGGGGGACTCGGGCGAATCCTCCGATCTCTCGGGGAAATTCTCCACGTTGAACGTGAACGCAGCCGAATTTGTGCCTTCATTCTTACCCCGACAAGCCGAACCCCTCCCGAATAGTGATTCACCAGAATCCACAGATAGTCAGGTTCCTGTCACCAACGGTAAATATTATATATTGAAAATGTGGGCTCCTATAGTAAATGTCTCATATGTTTATGTTAATAGGAAAGGAATTATGTGTATTTATTATGTAGGTTAGAATGCTGTGACATACTTTATCATCCTGCAATATGGTTGAATCATTGTTCTTGTTTTCACATGTTTATTTGATATTATTATATATAAATCATGACGTTTCTTTGCGCATTATTGGTATTGGCCAATGTTGTTGGCAGTATTCATATGTAGGCTGGATGTCATTAGTGAAGAAGGCAGTGGTATCATAGATTCTATATTTTATTCTTCAACATGATCTTTAACTTTCATCATACTGAAACTATTCTGTCGAGATAAGTGGTGCCCATTCATGTTTTATATCTTCACTATCCTTTCACTAATTGAAAATTGGTGTAATTCCTGAAGGTGGGGCAGTTGCAGATAGTGAAGCGTCTGTTTCCAACGCTATGGAAGTCGATGAGCCCCCAGGAGAAGGCGCACCGCCGCCTCCCGCGGACAGCTGGGAGGAAGCTGCAGACGGGGATGGGGACCCTCTCCTAACTCCAGATGACCCGGATGATGAAGACGATGAAGATGACGAGGACCTAGAAGCTGAGGAAATTATCAAGCCAAAGAAGAGACCTGCCAGTAAAACTGAGGAAACTAAAAGCAAGAAGGAGCATGTGAATGTAGTTTTTATTGGTCATGTTGGTAAGTTATTCTGTTGCCTACAGTAGACTACATTTTATTGTTGTTGGTTTTAGCCTGTAGTTCTTGCGTTTTGTTGATGGTTCAGTAATAATAGCATAGTAGAACATTTTAAATTCAAAGTCCAAGAGATGTCTTTAAAAAAATTTTTTATAAGTATTTAAAATTTGAATGAAATATTTTTATTGGTTTATTTTATTCAGCCCTTTAAGTCATAAATTTTCTTTGTCAAAACTTGTTTGCTTTAGCTATCCTATTAGTAGGAAGAATGGTGGAACGTTAGAGGAAGATGGAGGCATTTTACTAAACTGTTCCGGCAAAAGTCTGGAAACAGTTGATGATGACTTACAACAGTAATTAATATTAAATTTCCCATCACCTGTATCGGTGGACATATCCGGGCTAACCTCGTCTGATGTGTTTTATTGGGGGATGAGGAGCTTGAGATTTGAATCCTGACTTGTTGTACTGAGGTCATTTTCCCCAAGAAAGATCCTCGCTCTCCCTCCATGCGAATGCTAGTAGGCCTACATTTTCATCTACATTCTTATTTGTGATCTTATCCCATTGGTGTCTCTACGCAGATATCCCGGATGTGTAGTTAGATGCGGTGCATGGAAATAACAAACCTTTATATTATCACTCGGGATTCAGTAGAAACGACTACAAAAAGTCGAATAAAATAAGTTCTGAATTTAACATCCTAGTTTTGTGTTAAGCTAAACTGCCGAGGACGAGATCAAGATTTGAATCTCGGTCGGATGAACTGGGGTGGTTTTGCCTTAGTGGTTTTTCCACTCTCCCTCTACACAAATGTGGGGTCACTTCCTCTAAATTCAACCTTCCGAATTCCTAGCCCATTAGCGTAGTTAGTACTTAAGCGTATAACTCTTAACGGGTAGTAAGACACAATGCTAAATAAATAAATAAAGTTCTGAATGTAAAATACATGGGTTAAGTATAAATATCCATAATCCAACTTTAACAGGGATAAATCATCGTGTTGAAGCATCGAAAAAACACAGCTTTTGAGTTCAGATCAGCAGCTAAGATGACCATATCACAATTTTCTCATAAACGAACTCATCTGACAGCTATAAAACATTACTAGATCTACTTTCAAATATTCATACACAAAGTCATGTGATCTGCAGCTGTCACTTTTGATAAACATTATCAATACTGTGATCACTCCACCACCCCTCATTCCCTAAGTTTGTGTCAGGAGGCCCCTTAGGGAGATGGAGGCTTGGGATCAACACAGAGGGTGGTGTAAAACTGGCTACAAGGTTAGATTACTGGTTTATTATCTTAAGTAGATCACCGTACAATAGTTTATTATTATTATTATTATTATTATTAGCACCACGTCTTACTACCCGTTCGGGTTATACACACTTATGCTAATGTGTAATGGTAGGGTGATTGTGAAATGAAATGGAGGACCTACAGTTTAACGTGGAATCCGAACCACGGTGGAGGCCTGGCATTCCACACATTCACAAGATGTCTTGTCAGAGGTGAAGTAAGGGTTTGGTAATCAGATAAATCTGTGCTGAGACCAAGGATTGAACCCCGGCCGCCAGTACACCCGTACAATAGTGAATAGGATATAAGCTATGGTCGTCGAAGTGCACTTGCTCCTGACCAGCACACTCAACTTCAGAGTCCTTGTTACACCATCACTAAATGCACTCGTCATTCACAACAAATTATGACAACTGTCAACAAACAATTTCCCAGAACTACCTCATTTTCAACCTGTCGCCATATTGTGTCTAACCTCCCGTTTACATCCACGAACCAATTGGAACAAAGCTATGTAGTTCCCAAGAAGGCTGAAACGGTTGATGTCTTAGTTCTTACAGGGGTCTAGCTTCGGTGTTCGTATTATCTTAGGCGTCATTCTAGCAAGAGACTAGACTGCCGATGACGAGATCGTGGTTCGATCCCGGTTGGGTGTATTAGGGTTAGTTTTTACTAAATGGTTTCTCACTCCGTCTATACAAACGCAGGTACTCTTAATCTAAATTCAACCTTCCTCATTCTTAACCAATTAGCTCAAAGTACATAGGCATATAACTCGATTGAGTAGTAAGACGCGGTGATACAAAAAAGTAATCATATTTGAGCTTCACTTGTTCAAGTACAACACATTAGCACAGTCGATAACGCATGTGTCAACTGAGTTATCGGTATCGGGTTCTACTCCCGGGAAGATCGAAAATTTATTATTAGTAAATTGTCGGATATGGTACTGTATGTTGTGCTTTTCTTTATAAAACCCGCCTCGGTGGCGTAGTTGACTAACGCGCTAGTCATGTTGAGCTCGACCGCCGAGGACGGGGAGATCGAGGTTCGAATCTTGGTCGGTTGAACTGAGGGGGGTTTTTCCTAAATGGTTTTCCACTCTCCCTCCACGCAAATGCGGGTTCACTTCCTCTAATCCAACCCTCCCAATTCCTAATCCATTAGCGTAATTAGTACTTAAAGCGTATAACCCGAACGGGTAGTAAGACGCGGTGCTAAATATTATTATTATTTCTTTATAAAAAAAATTAGCACAGTGTTTCACTAATTACACGTTTGGATTAAACGCTTATGAACTAATGCTAATGGATCTGGGATGAGGAAGGTTGAATTCTAGAAGAAGTGTGCTCACATTTGTGTTGAGAAAGAGTAGGAAACCATTTAGAAAAAAAAACATCCTCTGTACACCAGACTGCGATCAAACCAATATCTCCCTGTCATCAACATTCCAGTCCTGTGACGTGTTTTGCCGTAGTAATGAGATTCTGTTATAACAGTTTCTGACAATTTCAAATTGCTAAAACTGGTTTCCTTTGTCAAGTCGCTTGATCTGTAGCTGTCATTTTGACATATTTTATAAATACCTATAAAATAACACTAATCATAATGTTAAATGAACACAAAATAATATGTTTGTATTTTCCTAATATTTTTTTCCCTACCTGCAGGCTAGAATACTTTAATGACACTTTAAACTTAAACATATACCTGTATTATTTATATTTTATTTCTATAAGGGGGTAAATTTATGCAAATTGTCCTACAGTATGTTTTCAAATCCACACTGAATTTTTTTAGATTAAAATTTCAGAACTATTTACAGGATATTTAAAAAACCTAATTAAAGTGTCAATTTCTTAAGATCATAGGTTTTTTAAAGTTATTTTTAACCTGTTCAAAAGTTGTCAATTTCAAGATAGCAAAAATTGTATTTATTTTGCTATTGCACATATGTCATTGAACAGTTGAACCACAAGGAAAACTGGTCAAAACCAGTTTTAACAGGTTTTATTTTCTCTATGAGAGAAAGTGTTTGGTTTAAACCAGTATTTGATTTATTTAAAAAAAAACGAATTATGTTTTAACCTGTTTAAAGTCAAGTGTCTTACCATAACCAATATTAATATTTGGTTATTCATCTCATAATAAGGAAATAGAACTTTACTTGAGGATGTATTTAAGTTTGTTTAAGATAACAAAAATAACTTATGTAAAAATTTGGGGTGTGATTAGTATTATTTTGTTTATCTTATGAAATATTAGTTTAACTAATAATCAACCATTTAATTGATCCACTTTCAAAAATGATTAATAAGGTTTTATTCTTGTTTGATAAACTTAATAAATAAATTAGTTGTATTCATAGTGATTTAGTAAGGAGAATTATATTGATACTAATTAATTATTCAAGGAACATCCAATAAACAATAACAAAAGGATCTGATTATAAGTGAAAAGATATAATTTATATGAAATTTTAATTAAAAATATTTTTTTATCTTTAATTTTTTCCTTATATTTCATATAAATTATATCTTTTCACTTATAATCAGATCCTTTTGTTATTGTTTATTGGGTGTTCCTTGAATGATTAATTTGTATCTTAATAAATAAATATTTTGCATGTTTATTTTTGTGAATAATAAGTATGATTACTAATTAGTTGAATGATTAAATATAAATTTGGCAGCATTTTATCTTATTAATCATTGACATTTGGATTTAGTAACATATTAAGGATTGGTAAAGATAGTGTGAGCTACTGTTGTCATACAATAAATACAAGTAAATTATATTAGTATAGTTAACTGAATATTCACATGTAATATTAAATTTTTAAGATAAAATATTAAAATATAAATAATTTATCAATGAATCTTTGAATATCAGAGAAGTTGTTATCTAAATTAAACTAAGATTAGATAGTTACTGGTATCATATTATTCTAGTTGTAATATTTATCTAACCTAGGGTCATAACAGTTATAATCTTGAAACTCAAATAATTTTAGAGAAATCTGTCCTGTAATTGATAATCCACATTAGGGATTATATCATTCTTAAGGCGGATGCCACACAACTTCAAATCATACACTTAGTTAATTATAAACTAGGAAGGTTATTTTTCTACCAGAAGCTTGAGCCTAAACAGTTTTCTGACTCAAGACAGTACAATCCTGTGCTATGAAAAACGGGAAATACACAAACCAAACACAAGCAAGATTTCCCCACTAGGTCTTAGTATTAAACTAAAATATTAATTAAAGTTTATTATTTTACAAAATATGAACATTCTCCTAAATAAAACCACTCTAGTCAAAAGGTAGTTTCTGGCCGGTATTGATGACAAAAGTATTTGGTGGGAGAGGGAAGATTGAATAGCCTTTCCTTCCACCAAGACCAGAAATGCCTGGCAATGTATTGTTGTGTCTAGATAGATGGGCAGTCACTCACTATAACTCAAAGTTGAAGGTCACTATATAGCTCAAAGTTGTCACTATTATTCAGAGTTGAAGGTCACTATATAGCTCAAAGTTGAAGGTCACTATATAGCTCAAAGTTGTCACTATTATTCAGAGTTGAAGGTCACTATATAGCTCAAAGTTGAAGGTCACTATATAGCCCAAAGTTGTCACTATTATTCAGAGTTGAAGGTCACTATATAGCTCAAAGTTGAAGGTCACTATTAATAGTCTGAATCATATATGAATAAAACATTTTTACACTTAACAAATGTATAATAACAATTTCCATTTATTCATATGTCGACAGGGTATACATTGACAAGGACATGTCAGTAAAAAAAATTCACATATTAACTAAAAAATAAGTTTTATTAAATTTAGACAAAATAACATTTTTTTTCCAGTTAATACATAGGCCTAGGCCTTAACACACCTGATCATACTAATCTTAACTCTCACGGTAAACATATGAGTTTCGTGTTCTCTTTCCAGCCCTCTACCACGTACCTTCGGCAACAGTCGAGTCATGGTTAGTGCATGCGCCAGAATTCATTTACGTGATAGGAAGAAGAAACTAATAAATAAAGTGTCTCACAACCATTTTAAACTGCGTTTGTGTAAGACAATATTTTAATGGCTCGATATGATATTTTATAATACTCTAAAGATCATTTCCATCCTATATACAGGCCTAAGCTTTGATAGTCATGTACTTTCAACAGATATACACTCACGGTAAAACGGTTAGATTTCACTAAATAAAAATTTGTTGGTACTAAAAGTCGATAAGTAAATTTTGTTGTTTAAAATAGTAAAAAAAATACCCAAACATTAAATGGAAAAATTACCGCTAAATTTCTCATTCTTAAATTTAAATATTTGCCCTTGGCCACACTTTGACTGTATTTACCATTGATTTAGGGAAATATATTTTTAGAATGGAAATATAAATTTTAAAAATTGTAATAGTTCAATTGATGCTATTTTTTTTTCTAGCAATTTCAGACAAAAAATGATGTTCGCTACTTTATAAATATATGTATAGTTTTTATATCATTATTTATAATCTAATTGACTATTGTCTATACAGAGGGGCCCAAAAAATGCATGCACATTTTAACACTAAAAATATTACTCTGAAATTTTAACGAAGTCCTATATTCATATGAAAATATAATTTACCTGAGAAGTGTTCTTGAATTTTGAAATCAATGTAGCTGTTCAAATTGGCCATCATCAGCATCAAAACAATAATTGATGCCGCCGAACTGCTCCACAAACTACGATGTGTAATGTGTCCAGTGTGATGGCTGCATACAACATTTTGATGTTTTCTCGTAGTGCATCCAGTGTAGTGTAGTGTAGTGTACCCCATGGGTATAAGTCATATAAGTCGAGAGGTTCTAGGTCCGGGGACCGTGGGGGAAACTCGACAGCACCTCTTCGACCTATCTATCGTCCGGGTAGATTTTCATCCGGATACCCCCTGACATCTTGACAGTAGTGGGGGGGGATGTCATCTTATTGTGAATAAAAGCTCTCATCCCCAAACAGCTCTCGGGTGTCAAGTAAAACTTATGTCTGAAGCATATTGAGAATCAGTGGACTGGTAATTGTGTCTTCAATAAAGAACAGTCCAATCACCACACCATAGTGGAGGTAGCTGGAGTTGTTGCTGTTCAAGGTCACCCGGCACATCCTTTATGCGCATCGCCAACAGTACCGTCAACTTCAAATTCATCCCGAATAAGCGCGATTGTTAGAGGTGTTGCTGACTATTTTTAAATGTTTGGTCGAAATTTAAAAATATTTTTATATAT
Source organism: Timema shepardi (assembly GCA_902151425.1). NCBI lineage: Eukaryota > Metazoa > Arthropoda > Insecta > Phasmatodea > Timematidae > Timema > Timema shepardi. The sequence continues at coordinate 29,309 of CABFVX010002442.1, forward strand.
GCTAATAAAAGTTCATAAAAACATGTCTTGCGATATTTCGATGATTAACAATAAATTTTACAAGTGTTAACGTTTACAATTTTTTTTATAATGTAGACACAAATTCTTACAGTGTAGCTTTTATAGTTTTATTAAACTTGTGTGGGTTGCATACTCTTTTATAAAGACCTGTCAACTAAATTTATAAGATTAATATATTTTTTTTCTTCATCGACGAAACTACTAAAAAAACCTGGTGCTATAAATATAGCGCAAGCTTTCCCTCGTTCCAGATGCGGGCAAGTCCACTATCGGGGGCCAGATCATGAACCTAACGGGGATGGTAGACAAGAGGACTCTGGAGAAATACGAGCGAGAGGCCAAGGAGAGGAGCAGAGAGACATGGTACCTGTCGTGGGCCTTGGACACAAACCAGGAAGGTTGGGACAATGAGCTGAAAACATATTTTCCATGTTCAAACAAGCTTTGAGCTATTTTGTAAACCAGCTTCAGTGGCCGCAGGGTCTAAGGTGTCACTTTCACAATAGACTGGACTGCCTGGCGGGTCGGGGTTCGAATCACATTCACTGTACCAAGGGTGGTTTTACCTGAATGATTTTTCACTCTACCTTGACCCAAATGTGGCTACACTTCCTCTAATTCCAACCATACTCATCCTTAATCCATTGGCTTAATTAGTACTTAAAGTGTATAGCCTAAAGGTATGGTAAGACGCGGTGCTAAAGAAGTCGGAGAGATTCTGGGTTTAAGGGAAATATAAATATCTACCCTTTTCTAAAAAAAAATTACATAATTTGTGTTTTAGAACGTGAGAAGGGCAAGACTGTGGAAGTGGGGCGGGCCTATTTTGAAACCGAGCGGAAACATTTCACTATTCTCGATGCCCCGGGACACAAGAGTTTTGTCCCAAATATGATTGGCGGGGCTGCTCAGGCCGACCTTGCGGTTTTGGTAAGTACAAGATAATTACAAAATGATGTTAAAAACAATTAGAGAGATGGATCAAAGCTATTATTTTTGGAATGCTAATCTTCATTTTGCTGTTGAATCCGTAACAGAGTCTTGAAAAAAATTCTGTACCTAAGTGTAAATCGTTTTATAACAGAATGATATACAATAGAAATAGTAATATATCTCTATAAGGAAAACCTCTTTTTGCTTTATGAGATAATTGTATTAAATTTGTAAGAAGGTATAGAAAAGGTGAATAGAAACATATAAAGTGGACGAACATAATATGGCTCTTACAATGAAAAGAAAAACACAGTTCACACTTTACACTGCGCATTTCACACTCCTCCCTGATGAGTTTCGATAGAATGAAACCTAGGTTGGGGGATTGGGGGGTGACAATCAATTTTCTTTATGAAGCAGCCATTACCTCTTTGTCCAGTGGCAGCAATGTAAAGTGAGAACTGTAAAAGCCATATTGCGTTTGTCCCTTTTATATGTTTCTATCCACCTTTATTATACCTTCTTACAAATATAATATAAATAATAAATAATTATTACCATTCACCCTTTTAGTTCAATACTAAATTAATGGTCAGAGGTCTGGTTGTTAAGTTCTATCTATAATAATGTTGGGGCTTATCCACTAACAAGCAGTTTTGGAGATCTAAAATAAATTTCAATACAACAGTTTGAAGAAAAAAAAAAATTAAATCTTATAATAGTTTATCTAATCCCTGAATATTGATTATCTTTAAGGATTCGAGAGTTCCTTCCCTATCCTTAAAAATAACTAGCCTATGTTGTTCATATAGTTAGTGTTTTCTTTGTTCTTTAAAACAAAATAAATGACAATCATCATCAAATGTTTCTGGTCTGTAATTGGGTCAGTTTAGTAAAATGCATCCATCTTCCTCTATTCTTCCAACACACTTCCTCTTTTAATTTCCTACATTCTTCTCCTCTCATTTGAACACTTTCTGTTATCTGCTCCTCCCATTTCTATCTTGGCCTCCCTTGCAGTCTTTTCCCTACAAATCTAATTTCCAACATTTTCTTATAACTCTATAAGGAAAACCTCTTTTCTTTACTATCTCATGTACTCCAACATCCTCATTACATGTCCACACCACCTCAGTCTTGCTTCCTCTACTCTCTCATGTACTCCAACATCCTCATTACATGTCCATACCATCTCAGTCTTTCTTCCTCTACTATCTCATGTACTCCAACATCCTCATTACATGTCCATACCATCTCAGTCTTGCTTCCTCTACTATTTCATGTACTCCAACATCCTCATTACATGTCCACACCATTTCAGTCTTTCTTCCTCTACTATCTCATGTACTCCCAATCTTTCCCGAATAATTTCATTCCTAATCTTGTTTCTCCTCATGACAACTAACATGCTCCTTACAAACTTGACTTCCATGGCCACCCCTTTCCTAGTCTCTCTTACATTCATCGTCCATGTTTCTGCTGCAAAATATATTTGAAAATGACAGAATAAAGAGGTAAACCATTCTACATCGTTGCTAAACGCTCATCAAGAAAATAATTTTGTTTGTGGTGCCAATTTCTTAAACAAACCAAAGTTTCATCTGTTATTTAGTTTTCACTTTGTTCAGTTTTACTAAAATTGTACATTTTTATGGGTTTAAAGATATTAAGTTCAAAATTGGAAGGAAATACTTACATTCAGTTTCTAGATAGATTTGTTTTGACCCATCTCTATCTTTTGAGCATAACCATTCACTCATTTTAACTATACAGGCTTTATTTGTGCTGATTATGCAATGTCAAACATAAATGCTCTTTTTTCTTTTAGGTTATATCGGCGCGAAAGGGTGAATTTGAAACCGGTTTCGACCGAGGTGGACAAACGAGGGAACACGCCATGTTAGCCAAGACGGCTGGCGTGAAACACCTTGTAGTCCTCGTAAACAAAATGGACGACCCGACGGTGGAGTGGTCAGAAGTTCGCTTCAACGAGTGTCGAGATAAAATACTCCCCTACCTCCGCAAGCTTGGTTTCAACCCTCAGAAGGATCTGACCTTCATACCGTGTTCCGGGTTAATGGGTCTCGGCCTTAAAGATCAGTTGGAGGAGGCCCAGTGCCCTTGGTACAGGTGAGTTGGAATTTGGTAGACATCAGGAGCATGAAAAGAATAAATTATTATTATTTGAGCTGCCATTATATTATTTAAAAAGCTTTGTGGTTAACTTTAACAACAGAATATTTTGAAAACAAAAACAAAAGTATGATGAATTTTTAAACTTATGTAATTTTTTTATATGTCAGATAAATATGTTAACATGGTTGCCACACACCTGAAAAATTGGGAGAGCCGGCAAAATACAGGAAATTTTGGAACTTTAGTGAAAATACAGAAATATCTTTTAATTTGGGTCATTTAACTAAAAGCTTAAAATAGTATGTAGATCTTTGGAGGGACAAAATAGTGAAGTAAATAACTAAGCACACTGATTAAAAAAGGTCTTAATACCCCTTAAACAAGGGCTGGGAAGCGGCAGAAGATGTATTTCCTTATCAATCTTAAATCATAATGTTTTAAACATAAATTACACTACTAGTTAGTTTGATTTACATTTTATTACTCTTTTCTTCAATCTAAGTTGTTAGGAAAAAATGGGAGTTCCTTTTGGAAATCCTGAAAAACACGGGGAACTTGGTAGAAAGAAAATAGTGACAACCCTGGTTAACTCATTATCAACTTCTCCCGGCCCGTGGCTTGGTCCATTCAGTAAAATGCCCCCATCTTCGTCTTTACTTCCACCATTCTCCCTCCTTTAATGGCTTTCGTTCTTATACTCTCATGTGCACACTTGCTGTTGTATGAGCCTTATGTTATCTACAAGTTGTAATTAGATTACATAGGGTGACCTGGTGGTCTAGGGGTAAGGTGTCAGACTTCTATGCTGGCGTCCGGGGTTCAATCCTCGGTCCCGGCAAAGATTTATTTGATTTCCAAACCCTTCCTTCACCTATGACAAGACATCTTGTGAATGTGGGGAATGCCAGGTCTCCACCATGGTTCGGATTCCACGTTAAACTGTAGGTCCTCCATTTCATCTCCCAATCACCCTACCATCGCACATCAGCGTAAGTGCGTATAACCCGAACGGGTAGTAAGACACAGTAATAATAATAATAATAGATTACATAATAATTATATTATTATTATTAGCACGCGTCTTACTACCCTTTCGGGTTATACGCACTTACGCTAATGTGTAATGGTAGGGTGATTGGGAGATGAAATGGAGGACCTACAGTTTAACGTGGAAACCGAACCACAGTGGAGGCCTGGCATTCCACACATTCACAAGATATCTTGTCAGAGGTGAAGGAAGGGTTTGGTAATAAGATAAATCTGTGCCGGGACCGAGGATTGAACCCCGGCCGCCAGCACAGAAGTACTGACACCTTACCCCTAGACCGCCAGGTCACCGATTACATAATGTTGTAAGTGCATTCATAAGAAAAGTTGGGTGACTTTCTGCCTCTAAAGGGACTGTCTTCTGCATTGGTTTCGATTCCAACCTTTTTAAACGTGTGGCCCCAATTTGTATCTCAGGGGAGACCATCGCAGCCCCTTGATAGCCTACAAGTGTTCAAATTCTACTTTTTAAATGATTCTTTTCCTTTTTGTCTCACTTCCCTTCTGGACTATCCATCCCTCTAATTGCACTGGTCGGGTGGATATAATTTAGAAGAAATGTACCCTTATTTGCATAATGGAATAGGAAGAAATCGTTTAAGGTGTTTTGAGGATGGTTTTTATTTCCCTAGTTGTTTTCTCACTCTTTCTATGCAATTGTTTATACATTTCCTCTAAAATATATTTTCCTCATCTCTACCTTAATATTTTTTTTTGGTCTTTGCTTCTTACTGCCCATTGGGGCTATACCTACTTGTACTAAACATGTTGATTTTATTGAGATAATTAAGGTTGAATTTAAAGTAAGTGTACCCGCATTTGCCTGCAATAAACCACTCCCAGAACATCCGAACAGGATTATAACCCCGATCTACCCGTCATTGGTAGTCCAGTCGATTGCGAAAGTGACATCTAAATGTTTTTCCACTCTCCCTCCATGCAAATATAGGTACATTTAGTCTAAATTCAATCTTCCTCATTCCTAGCTCATTAGTATAATTAGTACATAGGTATGTAGCCTGAACAGGCAGTAAGACACGGTCCTATAAAAAAGTAAGATGTGGTAGAAAAACCAACATTGAGTCATGAACCTGTTTGTTTTTTTAATTTTTGTAGAGGAGATGCCTTCATCCCTTTCATAGACTCTCTGCCATCACTGAACCGCAAAATGGGCGGACCGTTTGTAATGCCCGTCGTGGACAAATACAAAGACATGGGCATGGTTGTGATGGGTAAAGTAGAGGCGGGGGAAGCCAAGAAAGGACAGTCCTTGCTGCTCATGCCCAACAGGGTAAGTTGACGTCTTTTTCCTCATTGGCCCACAGCTTGGAGCGGCCATTCTTCGTACTAAACGTTAATTCTTATGTTGATACCGAAAAGAAGATATTAACCGAAAATAAACCAATTTATTAGTTACAGTAATTTTTATTCATATATTTAAGTGGTAATTTATGGGATTGGCGGATAGGCAGCATAATGGCTCAGCCCTACTGTACACCACATTTCAATTATATATATATATATATATACGTGTGTGTGTATTAGAGTGGGATCAAATCCCCAAATCACCTTTGAATCTTGAAAAAAAAGTATGTACATATAAGGAAATATCAATGTAATATAATATCAGAAAATACGGTAGCCCCACGGCTTCTTTGGTGCTGACTGACAGCTTTGAAAAGTTACTAGACCAAATTATATATCCCTACGCTGAACCATATGATCTGCAAAAACATGTGTTTAGCAGCTGTCACTTCTGACGGTCAAAATTTAGGTATATACCTACCGTTGGAGTTTTGTTTTTCTAGTGTGGTATTGTATTTTATGTGAATTTACTCGCAATTTTGACCAAAGTAAACATAACACCAAAATGTGTGGTCTAAGACACACATGAGAAAGGTGAGATATTAATAAAATTAGCTATCGAGTATTCTTTAGATAAGTCGCCCCATTTTTGATGTGAATTAAAATGCCAAGATGATACAAAAATGTGTTTCAAAGTCAAATCAATAAAACTTATAAAAATAAATTATACAGAAAATAATGCTATTATACTTTTTTTTTATATAATTCCTTCATAATTCGAATATCCTTTACAGTTTTATTTTCTAATTAGCAATACTGTGCTGTATTTTCAAATCACAAGTCAGCTATTTTTGCAAATCCTCAGATCTATAATATCCTTAAAGATTCGAGAACTCTAAAACGCCCATCCCCACCTTTTACCTGTTGATGGTAGCTGTACTGTAGTCTATTGGCCAGTGCGAGTGTCTTGTTGTGTATTTCCAGACAACGGTGGTGGTGGACCAGATGTGGTCGGACGACGAGGAAGTGACGACAGTAGGACCTGGGGAGAACGTCAAAATAAAACTAAAAGGAATTGAAGAGGACGATGTCTCGCCCGGTTTTGTCCTCTGTGACAGCTCCAACCCCATTAAGACTGGAAGAATATTCGACGCCCAGGTTGGTAGACTACATTTAGTGTGCATTGTAGACCAATCTATTTTCCCCTGTGGAAAGAGAAAAATGCTTAACTCTGCTGCCACTGGACAGATTAAATTCTGCCTGAACGAAGCTTACCATTACTGGCCACTCCTTCAACTCTTATCGGTTTAATCTGAAATCTTGAGGAGTGAACTTGCGAAACTTTGCCAGAGTTTTGACAACTAAACCTTGCTATGAGGGTTTAGAAGAATTGACAGATTTTATTCACGAGACAAAAGTAGCCGAAGGTAAGTAGAATCGGATAAAATCAAAATTACGCAAAATTATTTAGTGGTTCCTATTTTATTGCAAAACGGTGCTTACTTTTTAAAAAAACACCCCTTGTATGTTACATAACTATATAATTTACAAAATGCTATAGTGCAAACACAATTAACATATTAATTTCATCATACCTAAGCTAATAAATTAAGTTACCATCACTAAATTTAATTCAATTATTATTTTATATTTGGAATAATGTACAGGGGAGGTGGATTAAGGAATATAAAAGTAACAAATTTACTTATTTAGGATTGTTGTCATATGAACATTAATTTGTAATGTAAATAACATCAAAAAAATAAAAGACAAAATATAACATAAATGTGTAATTTAACTATAAATATTTTTATTGGCAAAACTTTGTAATTGTTGAATCCAGAATTTTACCATCAAGTCGAAGTCTAGAATATTCGAAGCTTTGCCTATCCCTATGATTACTTTATCATTGTTTGTTTCAGGTTGTAATCTTGGAGCATAAGAGTATAATTTGTGCAGGCTATTCGGCTGTAATGCACATTCACTGTGCAGCAGAAGAAGTTACAGTAAAAGTAAGTCTTTACTAGAACAATACAACGATCATCCCAAAATCTGAGATTCCCCGCAGGTAAAAAGAGCTTCTTTCTCTCCACCTAAGAGACAGGGCACATCTGCTGTAATCTTAGACATTTCTAGACGTCTGAAAATGTTGTTTTCTTTAAACCTATGCGACAGTTTAAATGTGTGATTCAGAAAATCGGATTTTCTAGAAATGTCACATTTCCAATTATTAACTTTAACCTCGAATTTGTTATTTCAATTTTGCAAAATTTATTATTTCTCTCCTTTTTTTTTCCTTTTTCAATAAATATACACACACACACACCAAAAATTTATTGTCAAAAAATTTAAAAAACCGCCTCGGTGGCGTAGTTGGCTAACACGCTTGTCGTGTTGAAGCTTGACTGCTGAGGACGGGGAGATCGAGGTTCGAATCTCGGTCGGGTGAACTGGGGGTGGTTTTTCCTAAATGGTTTTCCACTATCCCTCCACGCAAATGCGGGTTCACTTCCTCTAATTCAACCTTCCTAAGTCCTAAATACATTAGAGCAATCAGTACTTAAAGCGTATAACCCGAACGGGTAGTAAGACGCGGTGCTAAATAATATTAAAAAATAAAAATAAATACCAACATGAATAGGACATTAAAGTTTCATTTTATTGGATTTGAGGTATTGAAAATAGCGCTATCAGATTGATTCTAGATTATTAAGATAAAAGCAAGGATCAAGTTTGACTTATTTTGTATTTTTACACCTCTACTAGCTTCTTAATGTTTGACAGAAAATAGAATTGAAACAACACACAAGGCTTACACCTTGTTTTTACTTCCAGGCTGGTGTTGATGTCGGAAGATCTCCATTAATAAAATGTTTATGAAGCCATGGTGTATAAATTTAAATTGACAATATTATTTTATTTATAACTAATATTTTAAATCAAGTTTTGACTATTTATAACAAACTTTGTATTTACGATTTTAACTGTAAATTATTCTATTGTTTCAAAATATATTTATTAATCTACTCCATTCATTCTTACTATTACATTTGTGTTTTTTAAATTCTATTTATTGTCAAACATCAATAATTTAGCAGTGCCTCAGGACAATATCAAAATGTATTCTAGAATTATTAACCTCTACTAACTGTTTGTGTGTATTTACAATAAGTTCCTCTGTTTATCCCTCCTGCAGGCCTTAATCTGCCTCGTAGACAAGAAAAGTGGAGACAAGTCTAAGACGAGGCCCCGCTTTGTCAAGCAGGACCAAGTAGCCATCATGAGAGTGGAGTGTGCGGGGGTTATCTGCATGGAGGTGTTCAAACTCTTCCCACAGATGGGCAGATTCACCCTAAGGGATGAAGGTAATGGTGGCCTGTTGCCTTGGAGAAATATGTTACACTCAAAACAATTACTCATCAAAATACAAAACATTTTGAAAAGCGACACTTCTTTCATGGTAACTTCGGCCTCTTCTGCATGAGAAAAATATGTTTTTCCACTTTGAAAAGTGATGTAAATTAAAGAGCATATATATGTTCAAAGTCGAAAAATACACAACTATTTTAGTGACTTGCTCAGAAAAGGCCCAAATTATTGTGAATAGTTCATACCAATATGTTTTACTCTTAAGATGTCACAATTATGATTGTGATAAACATATTTATTAAATGCTGTCAAAAAAAACCAACCATTTAAAAAAAAATTAACCTTCCACTAAAAACAACATTTGACATTTTGTTTATATTCTTAAAATATTACATTAACCTTATATTACAATATGTTTGATTTAAAAATAATCATCATCTCTAATACAGCCAAACCCAATATTAAAGTCAGTCTGTTAGCAGTTTTGCAGAAGCCTTAATTTTATCTATGAGGAGTTTTGCTAACAAAAATTATTTCTAAATTCCATTACCGTGTTATAAATGTGTGAGAACAAAATTCCTATCACCATTCCTTAACTGTCTAACAGATTTGATGTGGGGTTGTCACACATTTGTAAAACCCAGGAAAAAAACTCCAGAAATTTTACAACAACAAAAAATTAGAATATTTATGAATTTGGACCATTTTATTGCAAACTTTAAGTTTTATGTGTTGAGAGAAGGTTTAACTTAAAGACCGAGCACGCCATGTACTGATTGATAACATCCTCTGTCCTTAACATGGAACTCTCTTTCTACTCATGTGAGATTGCCTGTCTTTAGACAAAAGTTTGTGAGCCTCTATTTATACTGGCTGAGATGTTTTGTTGATGGATGTATTCGGGTGGTGAAAGTTGGAACTATTTCATTAATTCTATTTGGAAGAAGGTACAGGAAAGGTGGATAGAAACATAAAAAAAGGGACAAACACGATATTGGTTTTACAGTGAAAAGAATATAGTTCACACTTTACACCACTGGCGTTGCACAAAGAAGTAATGGAGCTGCCTCTTGAAGAAAATCGATCATTACTGCCCAATCCTGAAATCTAGGTTTCATTCTAAACACCTGGCAACCCTGTTTATATTATGTGTTCTCCATTTGCCCCTAAACGTATAGTTCACTTTTGTGTAGGAAGGTGGCTAGAAAAGTTCCTAGGTCTACTTTCATATATTCATATGTCAAGACATGTTAACTGCCGATGTCAATTTTGATTGATATTATCAATATTTATAAAATAACACTAGCAATTTAGCAAAATGTTATCAATGTTGACAGCATTTTTTTTTTGTAACCATCCTTATGAAAATTGGATTATCACAAGCTTACCTTGGTTTTACTTTGGTGTAGCTCATAAAACAGGGTCATAATATATAGTTAAGCAAGGAAAGACTAATACATTTTGTATTTTTTTCTGTTTTCAGGTAAAACCATTGCTATAGGTAAAGTACTGAAAGTTATCGAGTAAAATGTTCCCTACGTGATGTTTATCATGGCTAACAAATTAAATTTAAAGAGTATGACAAATATTTATGAACTTTTTTCCACCTTACAACGTTATGTAAGTGGCAAAACAACGAGATGAACGTGAAAAAAAACTAACTGAAATATCGACACCCGAGAGGAGTACAATCCGTCAAATAACGTTGTACATTTATACCGAAGTAAGCCCAAGCTAACTAACCTTCTCTTTCTGCGGGAGAAGACCAATTCTAGAGGTTGTAAGAGCCATGTATGAACCTTTTATAACTGGGAGAAAAAAAAACAAATTCAAAAAAAAGGGAAATGCCAAGTGATAAGCTAAAGTAAAAGCCCAAAGTGATAATGATGATGACGTTGAAATTTCCCAGAGGTGCTGTTTGACTTACAAGCTGGAGGTGCAGTGTATTTGTAGTGCGTGTGAAAGCGAGATAGCAAGATTATATTACGTGACGATGTGTGTTTGTGTGTCTGTGTTGCAAGTCGTTCGTCAACCATCAGTTCCTGCTCAATAACACGTATCGATGACATCTTAAGCTCGTTCACGTCATCGTCAACATGCTTTTACCTAATATCTCTTATTTGTTTTTGATTTTTTCATTAGCAATAATTATTTTATTTATGGTATAATCTGGAAACCTTGTTCTACCTTGAACTTAAAAAATATATATCTACCATTAAGAATTATTTTCTTATTTTAACAAGGGCAATGCAGCTGCTATCAATTTATTTTTTTAATTATGTGTTACTTATTGAGCATGGAATTGATTTTTCAACATTAAAATGGGAGTTTTTAAGTTCATTAATAATTTGACCCTTCCGCTCAATTTGCCGACAGCTTCCTACATTTCATTTTAAAAAAAAAGTAAATTCATAATATTTTCATCTAAGGTTTATAAATTCCGCTCTAGATATTGTATTATTTTGCCGACGATATACTAAACATTTGAAGGGTTTGTTAACTAAACACAAAGGGATAAAAACATTAATCATCTATGTAAAACAATGTTTAGGTGATAAAATCTGACACAAACTGGTGATAGAAGACAGGACAACTCAAATGAAGATCTTAAGGCGTTAATTCTTGATGGGGAATTAATCTAGATCTTAAGGCGTTAATTCTTGATGGGGAATTAATCTAGATCTTAAGGCGTTAATTCTTGATGGGGAATTAATCTTGATCTTAAGGCATTAATTCTTGATGGGGAATTAATTTAGATCTTAAGGCGTTAATTCTTGATGGGGAATTAATCTTGATCTTAAGGCGTTAATTCTTGATGGGGAATTAATCTAGACCATGGTCAAAAGTGCCAGAATACCTCATTTAACCACTTTGTGAAAGGATCGGATATCAGTTTGAATTATTGCCGAGTAAGAAATCGAATCTTCACCTCGCTCAAAAGTGAGATGAAGTCATTCAAAGTTTGTAATAAGAGTCGTCCTTAATGTTAATAGTCCCTCTTAATTCCCAGATGGGTCTATTTTCAATTTTATCTTTTTCCATGTTTTCAAACAGATTTTAAACATTTTGACTACACATAACAAGATGAATGACTACTTTATAAAATTATATTTCACTTTGCATAATTTCTTCATCTAGTGTGTTGCATTTTTAGGTGGTGAAGGGTACTACTTTTTAGGCTATATCCAGGAACAAACTTTTAAATAAAATCCAATGCTGGAATTTTCAAAAACCATTCATTTAGGTCCAGATAAAAAGTATGTTTATTAGGGCTTGACCAATCAGTTATTTTGTGTATCAGGTCGATGCCAATTATTTGTTGTTGATTATCATTTAAATTTATTCAATTTTTGATATTACAAAGTTTACATGTAATAATGACACGTAAAAACAATAAGTGTTCAACTGTGCCATTTTCATTTTGTTGAGGAAAGTGGCCTCTACCAGTTTGAATGAAGACTTTGAAATAGAGATGTTACCTTTAGATTCTCGAACCTGTTAAGTATATTTGAGATTCGAGAAAATATTGGCTTTGAGACAAAAATCAATTGAATTTTTTTTTCCAAGTTTTCAATTGAAATTTATTTTAGAGCTGTAATTATTGATGGTTTTGAATCAATATAATTATAGGATGAATTAAACAACCAGACCCCAGACCAGTAATTTAACAGTTAAACTGAATGTATGAATGATAAAATTAATGGAGCTTGTCGAAAAAATATTAACACTTAATTACTATCTATATTTTTCTATCAATCCATTATATTTATATTTTCTAATATGTTCATAATTATTTCCACGAATTGGATTTGTATAATAGTGGATTCAACTCCAACTCTTTTGAAGTTAATTAAGATATAAGTCACGTGATCTCTGGCCCAGCCACATTTTAAGGATATTAAGTTTTAAGCTAAACAAAACTCTACTTTTGTGATAGTTTTTGATAGAAATTTTATTTGTACATAAGACTATCAGGGGGAATATATTAATTTAAGAATAAAAATTCTTTTATTACCTGATTAAATATATTTGAAATTAAATAAGTATAATTAATTCAGAATATCAAAGAAACTGAAATAACTATACTGTGAGAATCCTAAAAGCTCACAAAAAAAAATTATTACTTAATAATATTGTCAATTGTTACGAAGTGGGGATACAAACCTAGCACAGCTACCCACAGACCTAAGGTCTTGTTTCATATTCATATTTTCCATGAGTAACTAAAATGGTTTATGATTTATTTAGAATATCAAGTCCAATCAATATATATATATATATATATAATCTACTAAGTATGCTTTGGTAAATAAATGATCAAACTTAGACAGTCATAGCTTCACCAATAGAAATATTGACAACTAAAATACATATACTCAGGGTGTCTACCATCCGGGAAAATCAGGGAAAACGGGAATTTGAAGTGATCAGGAAAAAACTGGAATAAGCCGGGAATTTGGTAAATCACAATAAAAATCTGGGAAAATGATATTTTACTCAAAATATGAAATATAATTTAATGATTTAATGATTATTGTGTCATTTTTTGTTTGTAGCTGTGTTATATATTTTTAATTCCTAGTAAACAATTTTAATACAAATTTAAAAGAAATATTAAAATTTTAAAACTTAATATTATTCATAAAAAAAGGTTAATAGAAAACCGACCGGTGTAGGGAGGAGGTGGGGGGGAAGTTAGAAGGATGTTACGTACTTTTTAGTGGGGAATTTTAGGAAATGATATGGGAAAAAGTCGAGGATTTCATTGGTCAAGTTGAGTAGACACCATGTATACTGTAACGCCCGCATGGTTACCCATGCCTGGTCAGACAAATGATTGTTACCTCTCGGTTGTTCACATACGAGTGAACCGTCCTACCGCCGGGCGACGGCAAAACTCCCTTTCCTATGCTAGCGACCTTCCCCAGAAAAGGAGAGTATGCTAATGTATATTATTATACTATAATGTACAATACAAATTAATGACCCTTTCTACGTAAACTTGTAGAAATTGAATCATATGTTGTTAGGACTTACTGATCTATTTGTGGACACTTTTGAATTCTCAGAAACTCGACACCAACCGACCCCTCCTGACATGTCACAACAAACATATTGTCAACTTTTTTTTTTCCCCCTGTTGACTGGTTTGAGTTTAATGGCTCTATAAACAAAAATAGTTTATACTCTTTGGTGTTTGCTTGAGATTTCAACAAATTACTTCCAAATGAATGATTCACAATATTCTTTCCTTTTGAACTCAAACTCTAAGGGTGTACAAAGTTTTTTAAACTTGTGCTTTTTAAAAAAAACTATGATCTTTTTTTTAACTGGCTTCAACGAATTACGAAGCTTCGTCAATAAAAGCATTAAAAGCTGAAGTGCTCGATTCATATGAGAAAAAAAAAATTGAAGTAAATGAATTGCATGTTGTAATAATAATTTAATTTACCATAATTATAATAAAATATTAAAAACATTGAACCATAATAATTTTCTATGTAATTTTAGTGAATGAAGTTGTAAAAATAAGCACAATATAATCATTTTTCACGCATAAAACAGACAATAATCAAACTTTGATTCGGCTTCGAAAATATTTCATATACTTACTCAGTTCGCTTTGAATTTAAAATGTTGACTCCCATACCATTTTTAAATTCAATTAACTGCACACACCCCTTTAAAATGTCATTAACTTTTCACATTCTATTGCTTCATTTTACTAACAGAATGGTCTATGTAGGAAGTTGTCTGCAGTAATATATTAGTTAAATAATGCAAAATAAAGGTCCTATTATTATTTTCTAGCAAATAATACAATAACTTTTTGAAAGGGGATGGGTGAAAGCCAACAATTTGTTGCTCTAAGGTCACAATCCCTAAAGTGAATTGAAAAGAATAGTTTTTTTTACAGGTGCCCTCCAGCTGATAAAACGGACATAGGGTGGTACTGTTACATAGAAATGCTTTTCATTGTGTACACAGCACTTAAAAACAATAATACACTTTTACAAGAAAAATAAAATATATTATATGCCTAAAACACTTTGAATAAATACCACTAATCTTGGGTTATGGTCAACCGTAAAGCAAAAAAAAACTATTTTTGTTTGAAAGTGTATTGAGGAGTAAAAGGTTGTCACATGCTAACTGTCCAATAAATAATACGCATGTTTGTTTTTTCTGTTTCTGCTTGACTGTAATCTTTGAAATTATTCTAATATACCCGATATTGTATTTTGTTTATTTTAATTCCTTGGATTCCTATTTCTTTGCGCGGAACGGTTGAGCAAAATAAACTGCTTTCAGTGTAACGGTGCACACAACAAAACCGTGTTTATGATCACGAAGTGTACACTAAGAGGCATATCGCAAGTCTTAAGCGGTAATTTAAAAAGAACGAAGGATTATCCAAATAGCTGTTGTCTGCCTCATCTGCATTCATAGCAACTTCTTTTGTTTTATGTTTGTTTTTATTTATAACAAAATATAATATAAAAAACTATAAAAACTGTACAAAAAAATTGCTGAAAATATCTGCTATTGTGGGATATTGTTGTTTATTAATAATGTTAATTTTAAGGGTTAGGGAATAATTTTATACAAGCAAAAGGACATACGGTTTCTTTCAGTTGGCAGAAATACATGAATTAATCTTTCCTACTATTATTAGATAATTTTAGATATTTTTTTTATGCTTAAAAAGTTATAAAAAGAACAACTTTGAAATGTGAATACTGTGAATTTGTATTTTTTTTAGAGGATTGAAAAGGGGGCAGTGATTTTTGAAAGTGAAATTTGAAGTATATTTTGATTAATCTGTTCCTTTTATTTTTCTTTCTTTTTAAATCTGGCAACTGATTAGGAAGTATGTCCACTGTACAGATGTTAGGGATATGGTTTTTCCTTGCCTTTTTATAAGCTGCTACAAGAGATGCCCTCCCTGTAGGGGGTTCCTTGAGGAATATAAATTTTCACATTACAATAAAGGATTAAAAAAAAAAGTTGGTTCTCTTTATTTTCCCCGTGCATTTAAAACAAATGCTGAGTGATATTTATTTCTACCTTGGAAACTGTTTTATCCATTATTGAGAAAACTGGTCTTTAAGGTTGAGACGCAGAGGACGCAAGAAAAGAGCAGTGTTTTTGCAGTTTTTATAGCAAAACTTTTTTTGGTCAAAATAAATCAATTATTTCTCTAGTAGAAACATAAGAGTTTAATTTTCTTCACATATTGATATCCAGTTGTTGAATATCTGTCAAGAGTGTCCTAGAATTTAAGACTGCTTTTTTTTATCTTCATTTAAAACGTTTCTCATCTAATGCCGCAATTCTTGTGACGTATTCAAGAACTGTTGATATCACAGTATGTAGAAAATCAAACTACAGTCGAACTTGGTTATAAGGGACTCGGGTGTATCGTCATTTTTTCTGCAGTCTGGTCAAACTGTAATGTATTAACGTTATAAAAACTTCTATTTTAGCATCACTACCACTCGGTTGTAGCATCAAAAACTTCTTAAATAGTTTACTTTAAATTGTAAGTATGTATGTACACATAAAAAAAACTGTAAAAATAGCTTCTACAGAGATCTATTTTATAGCAAGCTGGGAGTGTCTAATGATAGACTGAATGGCAAATCAGTCAGGGAGAGGGTTGCGGGAATCGTGGGCGTTTCAAGGTCAAAATGAAGAGGGCTTAGCCCCCCTCCATTGTCACTGAGCTGACTGGAACTGTGTGTTCATTTATAAATTGAATGCAATTTGAAATTTGTGAAATGTCCTTCCTTACAAGCTATCAAAAGTGTTCTGTTGGTACCTCTTTTATAATGTCACTCTGACGTAACGTCAAAATTTGTTTGACCCTTTTAATGACGCTGTAACCAAGTTCGAGTATATGTTTCTACTGGAGACATATTTGATTTATTTTGGCCTATAAAAAATTTTGGTATACTTGCAAAAAAACACCAACCTTTTCTCAGGGTCCCTACATCATACCTAAAAAAAACTTGTAGGACCTAAATTATTTGTTGGTTGAAATATGGTGACTTGATAGTGATGCGTTCTTGCAGTGAAAGTGGGAACTACTTTGACATTTAACGTTTATAAGAACTCAAATCAATCTTGATTCAAACCTCCTGCCTAATGTGCACTTTAAATAAAGAAATGGGCTTCCTTAATTGCATTTTTACTAATTTATTTTAAAGGAGATTTTACAACAAATGTAAACAGTTTGGACTAAAAGATGAAAGCTTGATATAAAGATGTATTTGGCAATCAAGTAATTATGATGGTTGAGTCTTATGCTAAAATGTAAGACTAATTGGGCAAAATATTTAAAATTGGGTTTTGAAAAAGTTGTGAAAGGCTTGGTATCTGATACACATTTGGTTTGTCATCTGCTACAGCCGAAAATAACCTTACACATTAATACTTTTTTTTTCTGGTGGTTTTGTTATTTTCCCAATTACACAAGCCTTGTTGTTAACAATTGCTTAAAATTATGCAGTCCCCTTCATAATTGTATTAGATTTATAATTTTGAGATTTTTTTTTACGAATCTTGAATAACATGAGTTGAGTGTCCCATCTAATCAAAATGTTCATTATTTTTAGCAGTGCATCTTACTACCTGTTCAGGTTATATGCTTATGTACTACTGGTGAGGTTTTACAAGAAACTTGGCCGTGCAATTACTGGTGGAAGTTATGAGAGAGAGGGATATAGTGGGAGTATGTAAGAATGGTTCTCTTAGGTATGGGAAATTCTTTGCTACTATCCCAGACACAAACATGTTCTACTTACCCTATACAGTAAACTCTCAATTCTACGACCATGGGAATAGCGTCCCTCTTGAAGTAACGACCCCTTTTGGGTAACCGGGGGTGGAGGTCGAAAATTTTAGGGAAATTGGCCATAACTCATTTTGTTTTCTATATTGCAATTATCTTTGTGAGCGCTTTATTGCTAGTAATTGGGGCGGGTCAGGTATAAAAATAGACACCACCCATCAGTACCTGCCAATATCACTTGACTCTGTCCACCCCCTCCCACAAGCAGGACAATGTTTCCCTGGGCGCGACTGTCGCTACATCACGTGCCAGGCTTGTTTTTGCCATTGTTATTTCGATTCTCGATTTGGTTACGTTTTTGGTTTGATTTTGTGAATGATTTTTGACGAGCCACACTTTTTTTTTCATACAAACTTATAATTTAGACAAAATGAGTGGAAATAGGGCCTTCTTAACACTCATAAAGACGTATGAGATCATCCAGGAAGAACCAAAAAGAACTCTTAATGTTAAGAAAAATAGAACAATATTTACCTCAGCGTTGACTAACAGCCAAAACTGGAATGATGACAGAACCAAATGGCTTCTATCGACTACTTCTTGGGGGGAAGGAAGATTTTAACAGTAAATGAGTAAAGCCAAGGAATACTTACAGAAATCGGTATAGTGGCAAGAGTTTGAACAAAAACGGAAACTAATTATATTGATTTAGCACACACCTTCCAAAGCTACTTTACATGCCGCAATCGACATGGTAATTTGACACCTTAATTCAGTCGGTAGCGTGTCTGTCTACTGAGCTAAGGTTCCCGGGTTTAATTCTCGACATGACCGAAAATTTATCATTGATGAAAATAAGGGATTACCCTTTCACGCTGATAAATTGACAGCCGGCGAGTAGATGATGTACTTGTCGTAGTTGTGAGATATATATAAGGCATATGAAGCTATGACGGGCCTAGCCAACCGATAGCGGAAAATATATGGATTGACTAAAAAAAGTTAGGTTGGAAACAGTATGGAAACAGTATGGAAACAGTAATCGATGTAATAAATCAACATAGGACCGACAACTTTACTTCCCCTCCAAAGTTAATTGTGTTAGGAATTGTTATTGCTTAAGAAAAATGTGTCGGCCTTGACTATGTATGAACCTACATCGGGTCCTGAGGCGAGCACTTTATCCCGAGACCACCGGGGTCGCCGACAAGAGTTAAAGTGTAACAATCAATCCACTTAGCAATTATTGTTTTTATTTGAGGTATTTAAAGTGTATTTTATGAACTGTTGGATTATATAAGCACAAGACTTACAAGCTAACTTTAATCTAGAACAGCCATAATACCCGACCCCAACAACCCGCTCATCTGACCTAATTCATCATTGTGAAAGGGGGAAACTAAACATTTCACTAATGATATCTTTTTCGGCCATGGAGATAAACAAACCCGGGCCACTTGACTAAGTAGGTGGACACGCTATTGACTGAGCTACTAAGGTGTCTGACATTAAGCAACTAAAACAAAAGAGAGAGAGAAAATTATAATAGGTAGTAAATAAACTTGACGTGTCGGTCTTTGTCCTTGTTCCCACATACATACATACATTTAAAACGATATTGGCCACGTTATATGTAATTTTAGAATGCACCGTGAAAGATTTTCTTATATTTACAACTAGTTTAAAAATTAAATGGTCTTAGATATTCAAACCTAAATGGAAAAAAAAAATTTAGTGGTGGAATAAAATTAAGTCTTTTTAAAGTAAATATATTACATTTATTATTTACAAATAAGACTCTCCTTCACAAAGAAATCACAACATAAAGGCACCGATCTTTTGTCAACACAAATTTCTTCACAAGCTTTGGCGATACACGAAATCACAGCACAGCCAATTTTATAAAATAAATATACAAGCATTGCATAAAGATTAACAAGTGGTTCACATATTGAACCCGGAATTAAAAGTGCTAAACAATTTATATCATTATAGATTCGCATCCATGTCCTTTTTGTTATACCTTTTATTTGTTCCTATTTATGTGTTCAATTATTCTTTACCTTTTTCCTTTTTTTCTCCTCTTTTGTGTTTTTTGGTTTTCTCTTTTAGAAAGTTGTGTTGCGCGTTTCACACTCCTCCCTGATGAGTTCCGATAGAATGAAACCTAGGTTGGGGGATTGGGCGGTGACGATCAATTTTCTTTAAGAGACATCCATTACCTCTTTGTCCATTGGCAGCAGTGTAAAGTGTGAACTGTGTTCTTCTTTTCATTGTAATGGCCATATTGTGTTTGTCCCCCTATTATATGTTTCTATCCACCTTTCCTGTACCTTCTTCCAAATATAATGAAATAATTTATTCAGAAAGCAGGCATTTCTCACGGTTCAATCAATAATACATTCTTAATTCATTGGTCAATCTTAATATAAATTCTGCAAAATTAACTTTGTAAATTGCAAAGTAATTCAGTGTGTATAACCAGATTTTTTTTTAAGTGACTGGATAAAAGAAAGTTTAATAAAGAGATATCTGAAGAAAATGATGTTTGCAAATACTTTATATTTATGTATAGTATAAAGTGCATTTAGCAAAAACAATAACAAATAAAATGATTCAATAGTATAAAAATAATTGGGCACAAATAAAAGTAAAAGCACTAACACATATTTACACAGATTTCAATATTTCAATGCTATTATAACATCTTATTCATGAAGTAGTAGTAGTAGTAAGACTAAACTGAAAGTTGTCTTCAGTGAAAACCACCAAACCTAAATATTCATTAATTTGAACCCAGAAGCTACACTAGCACCACCTACCATCCACAGACGAATAGAGGAACCTCCAGAGAAGTTTTCATCCTTCCCAATCAAGTTGGCATCACTGAAGACAACATACTGTTTAGTCTTAATATAGTAGCCCCATGGCTTCTTTGGTGCTGACTGACAGCTCACAACTGAATTCTGACAGTCAACATTTAGGCATATACCTAAATTTTGACCGTTAGAAGTGACAGATGCTAAACACATGTTTTTGCAGATCATATGGTTCGGCATAGGAATACATAATTTGGTCTGGTAACTTTTCAAAGCATTTAGCTGTCAGCTGTGAGCTGTCAGTCAGCACCAAAGAACATGGGGTTACTGTACTACTACTACTACTACTACTATTACTTCCCGAGGAAGATGCTATAATAGAATTAAAATATTGAAGTATGTGTAAAAATGTGTTTATCCTTATTATTTTCCTACTGTTGTACTATATCATTTTAAACACACTATTTATTTAGAAATAATGATTTGCTGGAAAAGAAGTTTGTTCATGTGCCACACAGTATATCAAATATTAATTCATTTAATAACCATGTGAAGCTCAAGAGCAACAGCTGACTGAAAACTGAGAGCATAATTTTCTTAAGTCCCTTAACCCTTTGACCTACCGTCCAACCCGGTTATGTTTTACACCAGGATTACCCTTTAAATTCATGTCAAAACATTTTATGCACAAGTTTAGTTTAACTGATATAACTTGTATTTGAAATTTCAATGCCCTAAACATCAGATATATGTCATGCTAAATCATAATTTTTTTTCTCCTCCCACTTTACCTCTTTCTCCCTCTCGTTCCCCCACTATCTCCCCTCTTTCCTAGCACTTCCCTTCAGCCTTTATTTATCTCTCTTTCCCTCCTTTATCACATTATTTTACTTGTTTCACTTCTCTCCCACTTCGTTTTCACGCGTATTTACATTTGTTTGATTATCTAAATCAGTACTGGCAAAAAGAGCTATCACTTTCAGAAGGCCTATCTATATTCGTATTGCTGACACTTTCACTATCATAATCATCAGAAAAATCTACAACCTCATTATCACTAGTATTTACGAAATCATTTTCACTGTCAGAATCACTAAGTATCTGTTTGTCAGTTAACCATATTTTAGGCCCGAGAAACTTTCTTGTGTACTAGTTGACGCCATTTCATAGCTTGACTGTACTTATAATTGAGTAACACCTCTTCGTAAAAAAAAAATCCTGAAAGTTTTGGTCGAAATATAATTAATAAAACTACAAGTTCTATTCATACCGCTCCTGCGACCTATGGAAGTAGCACCTGCTATACATGAGTAAAAAAAAAAGTGAGAAAAATAAGCAATAAACAAGAGAAAAAAATAATAAAATTAAACGAAACATTTGTTTGAAATAAAAGGAATAAAACCATAAAGTTTGATTCAAACAGCTCCTGCCATCTATGAGGTATAAGCAAGAACGCAATGT
Organism: Timema shepardi; assembly: GCA_902151425.1. NCBI lineage: Eukaryota > Metazoa > Arthropoda > Insecta > Phasmatodea > Timematidae > Timema > Timema shepardi. The sequence continues at coordinate 51,194 of CABFVX010002442.1, forward strand.
GCGGGCCCTGCTTGTTAAAGTATCTGTATGGCGTATGACGAACCCTGCTCCTCAAAGTATGTCCAGGGGTTAATAATTTACTCTCTTGTTTATCCATAATGCTGAGGGGTGGAAACTAAGCGTTTGTTAATTTGACTTAACCGGATTGTTGTGGTGCAGAGCGAACAAAGCTGAAACTATTTCAACTCATTTTGAGCAGATGATGCTGAAATCTTGTGATGGGGGTTTTGTTAACAGTCCACATGAAAGAGATCGTAGTTAAGACTCGTTTTGAAGAAAAAGATTTGGATAGAACCGTAGTCCTTCAATACTGTCATCTCTGCATGCCTTGCCATATTTTTCAGTCGTTATCAATCGTTCTTTAGCCAGAACCACGGATATGCCGAGTGACTGGGCCAGTTCTTCTGCAGTAATTGATTTGCTCTCTGCAAACTGCGGGAGAAAAAAAAACCAAAACATTCAAACCGGAAGAAAAAAATTAAGGTTCCCTTTCCAAAATCACTTTGTAATGAAACAGTGATCTAATCAAGATTATATTTTAAATATCAAGAGTTTCATTTTGAAACATTGTCAAATTACTCACTATTTTGGATGTCTCGATTTTTTATTTTTTTTTGCCCTTTCTATTACTATCCATCCAAGCTATCCAAGTTAATAATTGGGTAAGGATGAGGAAGGTAAAATCTAGAAATCTTGAACTAAGAGAGTGTGGGAAATAATTCAAGAAAAACAAGGTTATGTGTTATAATCAGATTATAAAAAAAATTGAGTGAAGCATTGATGGAAATGATTGTGAATATAGTGCCAAGGAAACTCGGGAAGGAAATTATGGAATGCCATGTTTGTTGATGAATTGATGTTATGGGGAGAGGAGGAAGAGGAAGTATATAAGAACAACTATAAGAATGGAATGAGGTAGTTAAAGAGTGTGGAATTAAATTTAGCATAGCAAAATGTGAAGTATGGGTATGTAAAGAGGATGGAAAAAAAGAGAATAACAAAGAAAATGATGGAGGTGATTAAAAGAGGAAGACGGAGGCATTTGACTAAAGTGATACACGCTGAAAACGGTTGATTATGGCGAGTATGACTGACCAGCTCTGATGTGCTCTGGACAATGTTTGCATCACTGTAGGATTGCAACTGCAACACTGTGACCCCACTGTCAAACTGACGCAGTCTGATGGGTAGATGGAGCGTCTCCAGTGTGTTGCAAGCGTTGAGGAGATCTTCTGGGGAGATGAGCTCCAACCCTCGGGCCCTGTTCACTCGGCAATACACGTCCGTGAGGGACATCATGCCACCAACCTCCTGTATAAAACGACACAAGCACTTAAGTTTGTGAACACCACAATTGGAAGAAAAGAAAGGAAAAAAAGTTTTACTTTTTTTTTACTATCGGTATGTTGATTATTTAAGTGTTCTGTTTAGAAATGTCACAATTATAAATTTTTCTTATTTCTGATTCTTAAATTTTAACCTGAACTTTTTGATTCTCGATTCGTTAACCAATTCGATTTCAATTCTTTTCCATGTAACAAAACTCACATTAAATATGTACTAAATAAGCTCATTAGCTAGACACAAGGAAGGTTGAATTTAGAGGAAGTGTACCTGCATTTGAATGTAGGGAAAGTGGAAAAAAACATTTAGGGGAAACCACCTTGAGTACAGACAATCAAGATCCAAAACTCAATCTACCTGCTACCGTCAGTCCAATCTATTGCAAGAGTGATGCCCTAGATCATGTGACCACCAAAGAGGGTCCGCTATATTGCCCGTGAGGACACCTCTTGTGATGCTTTAAGTTTAAATAAAGCTATAGTACTGCATATTCCATTAACATAAAAATTATACACATTAAAATAGATCCCTCGATACTAGAGAAGGATAAAATTCTGTCTCTCAAATCTGAATTGTAATTATTATTTTTTTTTCAGATCTCGAATCAAAATTCAAATCTTTGAATCTTTAAAAATGTACAATTTTACTATAGTCAAAATATTTAAAATTAATTTTGAAAAAGTTGTTAAAGGCTTGATACAACTGACTAAAGCTATTTTGCTTGTCATATCTGTTGAATCATAAAATACCACACACATAACACTTGAGTAAATTAACTATACTGATACAATTTGGTCCTTTTTCGAGATTTTGTTGTTTCCCAAACCAAACAATTCAAATTACTGCTACTGATTTGCTTAAAAATTGTGATTTCAAGTCAATGGCCTTAATATTGTATTTGAGACACCTTTTTTGAGATTTTTACAAATATCTAATTTCTAGAATACCATAGGATTCAAAGGTTCGAGCGTCTCTTCTCTACTCAATATCCTTGATTCTTACTAGTACCAAAAGAATCAATCTTGATATTACAATAATCTTTATACCTCAATTCTTAACTGCCGAATATAAATAAATCAAAGTTCTATAATTGAAATGAAACGACAAAAATATTGAATTGAGTGAATTTCCACCGCGTCTTGTTTTATTTATTTTTCCGTTTCATTTTAAAATGTTCTAGTGATCTTTCACAATTCAAACATGGTTATTTTATTATTTTTACTATTTACAATTTTAAAATTATTTGTATTATATAAATTAAACATTTTTAATGTGAGCTTTGGTACATTAAAAATGATTGAAATTGTATGTGATAAGTGAAAACCAGAATTTAAAAAATGAGGCTAATGTAAGCCTTCTCGTTACTACCCCTATCTCTTTACCTACCAGGATGGCTAGAAATGAGGGTATTTGGAGAGGGCCACAACAATTTGAGATAAAAGACTGTTTGACTGCTAGTTATTGAAGTTATTATAGAACCCATCCTCAACAATTAGGTGACATATCTGACCTAGGATCATGGTTTAGGGCGTTGAATGTCTGTAAATCATGTACTAGGCTAAGCTACTGCCCAGGAGTCCTGTTTTGTGTCTCACACATCGGTTCAATCCTCCGCTATTAGCACTCATATCACACAAAACAACACTAGATACACACTCGGGCAACTTCTTGAAAACCCGATTGTCTAGGGCCCCTCTCTAGAGCTCACACTTCCCAGTTTACGCCACAACGAGAGTTTTTTCCTATTTCCGTCCTAGGAACCAATCAGGAGGTGTTTGTTTCACATCAGAGGATCAATACAACTGAAACTGAGGTTACCATGGATTAACATCTATCGCCAGCTAGTTAAACAAGACTTTGTGCCTTTTTTTTAGCATCACGTCTTACTACCCATTCACGTTATATGTTTATGTACTAGTTACACTAATGGTTTTGGGGATCAGGAAAGTTATAATTATAGGAAGTGTATCCGCATTTGCATGGAGGGAGAGTGGAAAACCATTTGGGCAAAACCACCCTCAGTACACCCGACCGAGATTCAACCCTTGACCTCCCCGTCATTAGAAGTCTGGTCTACTGCGAGAGAAGCGTATTAGACTATGAAGTCATCAAAGTAGGTTTTGTGCCTGTTGAGTCGTAAATTGTTTGAATCAGACGGCACGAGTACCAGACATCCGTACAGAAAGACCTTTAGAGTAGATACAAACTAAAGTGAAATAACTCAATAAGGAAAACCTCTTTTTGCTTTATGAGGCAATTGCAATATATAGGGAAGACGGTACAGGAAAGGTGGATAGAAACAACTTTACCTTTACCTTTTTCCTTTTTTCTCCTCTTTTGTGTTTTTTGGTTTTCTCTTTTAGGAAGTTGCGTTGCGCGTTTCACACTCCTCCCTGATGAGTTCCGATAGAATGAAACCTAGGTCGGGGGATTGGGCGGTGACGATCAATTTTCTTTAAGAGACAACCATTACCTCTTTGTCCATTGGCAGCAGTGTAAAGTGTGAACTTTGTTCTTCTTTTCATTGTAATGGCCATATTGTGTTTGTCCCCCCTTTTATTTGTTTCTATCCACCTTTCATATATTGAAAATAAAGTGAAATCAATGTTATTTACTTGAGAGCATTTCACTATGATTTAAGTTAATTAGAATTGATTAAAAAAAACTGTAATAGACATTTCTAATAAAGATATGCCACTATTTGGAACTATTATGATCATTTTACCGCAATAGCTTGAGAGATGGCAATAAAATGACTATTTAGGCTAAATATGGTTGGAAAAATCAAATCAAATTTAACAGTTATAGTGTCATAAATAGAAAATTACGGCTAAATTTGTCATTTTTATATTTAAAATATTTGCCTTAGGTCACACCATGATTATCTTAAAAGCCAGATCAAATATATATTCTACTTCTTTACCGATGGTTTTTGTTTGAGGGAAATAATACTTCTAGAATGAGAACTGTGATTGATTGCAAAGATATTTGGGGAAAAAATTGTAATAATATAGCTAGAACTATTTTTTCTGGTAATTTTACGCAAAAAAAAAGTCAAAGAAAGATGGGGTCTACCGCTTAGTAAAAATATGAATGGTTTTTATATGATTAATTCTCATGAAAAATTAACCTAATTGACCATTATTCACATTTAGATGACAAAGAATTCAATTTTACAATAAGATTAAAGTTGGTTTAGTTTTGCATGTGTAGAATATTTTAAAATGCTATATAAACTCTGCAAATATTTTAATATTCATATTAATACACTAATAATAGTTGGTAAAAACAAATCTTACAAACTTTGATGTGTCTAGCGATAACTCCTTGATTCCTTTCAAACATTACCTTTATCGGTGTTTCCAAGATGTCTGCCAATTCCCTCGCCAAGCCTTGGTAATACTGATTTTCGGATCGGTACGAGCCTCTGGTCACCGGGTCATCAATCCCGAGGCTCAACAAATAAGACTTGAACTTCACTGTTTCATCTTCGGTGATATCACCTTGTTTTTCCTTCAGAACAGAAACATGGAGGAGGGATATGATTTAAAAAACAACATGTATGTGGTGAATTATTTTTTTGAAAAATATGTGCCCTTGATAGGGATTTGAACCTTCAACTTTTGGACTTTTAATGCCAAAACTGTTGTCAATATTTGACCTAATGTCAGTGGTGTAGTTGAGATTGTAAAGACAGTGAATGAACAATCATCGTTTTGACACAAACCACAAAGATCCGGACAAGCCTGTACCCATCCATGCCGATACCCACAACCAGGACTTTCAAACCTTCTACACCACCAAAATATTAAGAGCATTTCCCAAACAGTGCAACAGTTCTCAACTTAAGACAGTGGGAACTGGCCCACCAATGGATTACCAAATCAAGATTACCACCAGGCCTCGACAGAAGATAGTTTATTTCTACAATATTATTATTATTTTTCAAATTAATATTATTATAATTACTATTTTTAATTATTATTATTAGCACCGCGTCTTACTACCCGTTCGGGTTATACGCACTTACGCTAATGTGTAATGGTAGGGTGATTGTGAGATGAAATGGAGGACCTACAGTTTAACGTGGAATCCGAACCACGGTGGAGGCCTGGCATTCCTCACATTCACAAGATGTCTTGTCGGAGGTGAAGGAAGGGTTTGTAATCAGATAAATCTATGCCGGGACCGAGGATTGAACCCCGGCCGCCGGCTGACACCTTACCCCTAGACCGCCAGGTCACCCTACTATTTTTAAAAAATATCATTTTTTCTTATCATTATTTTCTTATCCATTATTATTTTTATCATCAGCATCATCAGTTTTCTATAAATATTAACCTTAATCAAGGAGTTTATCTTTGCTCCCAAACACACTTGGTAGAATGGGTTTCTAACAGTTTCTTTTTTAAAATTATTAATCACAACTTGTGAATGTGGGGAATGCCAGGCCTCCACCGTGGTTCGAATTCCACGTTAAACTGTAGGTCCTCCATTTCATCTCACAATCACCCTACC
>CABFVX010002442.1:57845-84489 GCA_902151425.1 Timema shepardi
CCTCCCTGCTTCCGATGAATCCTACTATAGGTCTGGGCTATCTGCGGTGTCAAATTTAAAATTTAGGAGGGAAATTGGGTAAAATAAAATGTTTTAGCAGTCTGTGAAGTCAGAGTCGGAGTCAGAAGCCATTGTGGGTAGAGTCGGTAAGTTAAAGTCGGTAAAAATGTACCTACTCTGGCCTTAAAATAAAAATGTATAATATTATAAGAATTTATAGTAAATGTATAGTTTTAATTTCATACTTTTTTTAATTTCTTAGAACCAATATTTGTAATTTGGATTGACAAATTTATTTAAACATACATTCATAGTAACAAAGAAGCTTCCCATGAAGTAGTTTGTATTGGAGAATTTCAGTTTGTTGTTACTAATTATTAATTAATATAATTTGGCCATTTATAAAGGACTCAGCTTGATGTACCAACTCCACAGCCCTGGATTATAGTTTGACACCATAACTGTGTTGGTAGCGTGTCTTTCTACCGGGTTAAAGAGTCCTGGGTTCATGGCCAAAAATGTCTCTTGGTTGAAATGTGATTTTCCCTCTTTCACAGTTAATAAATTAACAGCTGGGCGCTGGATTTTGTGTCTCTATGTTACATTTAAGTTAGTTTAAAAGTCGTGTGCTGATATAATAAGTCGGTTCAAAAAGTTTATGTTAAATACCTATAAAAAATGACTACAAAAGATAGCAAGAAAAGCTGTATCGTATACAACATGTATTGGCTGTTCTATAGAATTGCTGAAAGTGAATGTCGACATCGTGGATTTGAAAATCACAAATTTATTAGCGGTATAGCTACACCATTCGGATGAGGATTTATTGACTCTGAAGTGAGGAAATGGATTTAAATCCTGAGTGAACTGATTCTTTTAATTTTTTTAAATTTCCTTATATTTATATAACAAAGCATCGCATACTTGAACATTCATTGATGCACACACATACAAAGAAAATAGTCTCTTACTGTCTGGTTTGCCTATTAAGAGGAGTCAGGGTTCGAATCTAAGCCAAATATAATAAAATGTTTTATCATAAATAGGTTCCTCACTCTACAATTATATCTGCATACCACGCAAATGCAGATATAATTTCTCTAAATTGCAACGTTCTCATTTCTATCTTGTCAGTGAGAATGTGTGGACAGCCAAGGTAGATAAGAAGGTCTTTGGATTATTATTTAACTATTTATTTAATCGTGAGAATTACATACATTTTAAAGTTGACATGCAGAACAAAATTAAAATACCTACTTGGGGTCCTCCAGTCGGGGATACAGTTTCCCACTTCTTCTTGCGGACCATTTCGTTAAGCACGCCCAAAAAGTCGTTCTCCATCCCCTCCTTGAATGATAATTTGATGGACTGGTGCTTGCTGCGCCCGACTGGGCCTGGGGTTTTGCCTGAAACAAAAAGGTCGTCACAAGGATTTACAGTCATTTTGAGACTGCCGTGTCAAACTCGCCTGACCATCAGGACCATAGTGAAAATTGATAATAATGAGGGGACGCATTTCAAAAAATTCAATATGTCACATTTAAATTTAAAAATCTTATTGATACAAAATGGAAACTATGATTACATACAATTTTAAGACTTACTGTGTGTATCCTCTAAGTTTTATTAGAAATATGAAACTTTTTATCTAAAGCAATGGTATTTAACAATAGTCATTATATTTAGTCGTGATTTCTCTTTCATGATTAATGGCAAGCACTTGTCTCTAAGTCGCAATCTCTCAATAGTTTGATATTCTTGATAAGCGTATGCAACTTTCATGCCCTCGTGTACTGCCAAATATTGCACATATTTAGTGTGCAAATTTAACAATTTTCTGAACTTGATCTTCGATGGATAAAGGTAAAAATTTGGTATACCAACGTCACCTCCTAGATTTCTCCAAATAATGACTAATTTCCAAATGTCTTAACCAGAAACTGTGTAGCCATAGGGAGGTTGGGTTAAAATTTTGGCTAGCTCTACGGAGCATGTATTCTCATGAATGGGTTTCCACTCTCCTTCCACACAAATGCGAGTATGTTTCCTTTAAACGCTAGCTGCCTCATCTTTCCGGGGGTAACGCTGGGTCTGATGCTGTGCGTCTCTGTAGGGTTTGTTGACATATTCCCTCGTGGAGGTTTCATCAGGCTGGATGCTTTCTCTATGGGGTAGTGTAGTAAAGAGGGGTCTGCCTGTCTCAGATCTTACTCGTCCAAACCCGCTACAAGATGCCTCCATGTTGGCGGCCCCTGGCGGTGGTCTCAACCATCTAGTCAGGGGGAACTGAATCCTTGTAGCATTATATGTACATGGGCCTCAGGGAAGGTCATGTCCCTTACCCGCTGTACACTACGCTATTGGCAGTGTGTGCCCAGTTTCGGCTGGTTGTTAAAGCTTAGTATCTTTCCAATTTTATGATTTGACTCATATTCAAAAGGTACTACTTGTCTCTGAACTACTGCAAAATGTATCAATGAGTGATTTATCTATTGGACAGTATTAACTCTAAGACTAGGAAGAGCAACATTTTTCACCCTGGGATGGTATATGTTTTGGAGGTGATCACAATGTTGAGTGGCAAGCCGAGGATAGATGGTCAGTTTAGGGTCGGTGCCTCGAGAAACCATTGCGTTAAGCCGGTACCGCACCTAAGGCCGCCAAAGGCCAGGTAAAGGAGGGGGGTATTTCCCGAGCTACCCAGTGATGACAGATTCATAGATTAGCAGGAGTCTGTGTTCCGAAATGCTCGCTGTGTGTGCATGTGGCTCCGCTCAGAGAGTACCATAAAGATTATAAGGTATCGTGTGACAGGGTGCTTGATCCCTTTGTGGTCGCCAGGAGTTACGTTGCCTGGGGTACCAAACAGCTTTGGGTGGAGATGCAGTGAAAATTCCCTGACCTATAAGCCCGGAGTTAGATTAATTACATTTGTGGGGTGGACAAGGCATCACAAACCAATAGTGGGCGTTGTTAATCCCTTTATTGCCTCATCTTTCCCCATTAGAGTAAAAATGGACAACCTGGATGGTTAGTAAGATGTGGTGTACAAATAAACGAAAATAAAAAATGATAATTTAAGTGACCTTCCTATAAATAAGATATATCAAAGTAATCTTATCAAAAAGTTAAACATAATGCAGACCAATATATCAGGGCTCATAGAGCATCCAGTGTAATTACCTGGCAACGGTTCACTAAGATGAATAATTATTTTCTTGCTCTGACTAAACCCAAACATCCCCGGACTCTCTTCTTCCGTAAACACAACGTAACGTAGTTGCAAGGAAAGACAAGTGCACCCGTTTGAGAAGTCGCCTGGGCGACCCCAAAGTAGCCTGTGAGTTGTCAGTAGGACCTCTCCATTTTCGAACGAAGTCTGCAAAACCAGTTAATAACCATACTCAATATTAAATGTGCTTGACATTATGCAAGCATTGAGAATCACATTTAAAACAAACAAAAAAATCATCTCATTTTACAATGGAGTTTTCTTCTTTAATTTATCTTACAAATTGGCAAAATTGTTTAAGATTGTTTTATAATTCTTACTCGAGAGCAGTCCCAAAATATTTACAACCTCAAATTGTGTTTTCTACACAAATCCAGTACCTATACCCTAACTACGATAGGAGAGGTAGTAGTGACAGCTAACATAAGGTTCTTCATTACAAACATCGGCTGAAGGTTACTAATGTCAACATATTTGGAAATAATAATAATTGATAATATATTATCAAGAACTTCCTGAGAAAATAATAATTATTTCCAAATAGGCTGACATTAGTGGCATTCAACCAATGTTTGCATTAAGAAACCTGTTGTCGATTAGCACTTCTTCTATCCTAAATGGGGTGTATAAATATATTTTTTTTAATGTCCCTGTGGAGTCATATATGAGGGGGCCAGGGCAAAAACATGATAATTTTGATATTATAAAAAAAAAAAATCATCATTGTTAACAGTGATTTCTGATAGTTTACAACTTGAACTAAAAATTGTTACCCGCCTCAGTGGCGTAGTTGGCTAACGCGCTTGTCGTGTTGAGCTCGACTGCTGAGGACGGGGAGATCGAGGTTCGAATCTCGGTCGGGTGAACTGGGGGTGGTTTTTCCTAAATGGTTATCCACTCTCCCTCCACGCAAATGGGGGTTCACTTCCTCTAGTTCAACCTTCCCAATTCCCAATCCATTAGAGTAATTAGTACTTGAAGTGTATAACCCGAACGGGTAGTAAGACGCGGTGCTATATATTATTAAAATGATTATTAAAAATTGTTTTATAGTCTGTCAAGACCTTAAGGATAGGACGAATATTTTAGTTATTATTTATAACTAGATTTACTGATTTCATATAAGTTTAAATAGTGAATACATCCCATCTAAGGCATTGAAGGTTAGACTATCTTGGGATGATACCCTCATATGTTCAAATGTTTAATGTTTGGCTTGTAGATTAGTATGTGATCTTAGAAACATGTATCTTATTCTTTGTAATGTCAGAGTTCCTGGTTACAAAGAGGTCCCGAGTTCAATCCCCGGCAGTTCCAAAATGTATCTGTGAAGCATTGGGCCTGAGACGGGGTCTAATTGTCCTCATGACCTGACGAATGAGGAGATACTTGACGAAAGAAGTAACCTAGTAACTTCAGTTTAGAAAACTGAGACTAACAGCCAGAGGGCTTATAGTGATGACCACATGACACCCCCTATCAGCAAATGTTGGTGCTATCATGGCTGTGGCAGCCGCTCGGTCTGTATAGGTGGCTTGTGGGATCACCATGGAGGTTTTTGTCCACCAATCAACACATCTCGGCAATATAAGGATTAACTGTTTGTAGATTTTCTAGTATTAGATTGTTAGTTAATGCAGGGCTAGTCGTACAAGCAGGGTGGCTACAAAACATATTTTACAAAATTCCCTGACTTTTCCAGGTAACATTTTTCAATTTTCCCTGACTACTCTTTTCCAGTTTTAATGGTGGATGATGACTTTTGTTTTATTTATTATTGATCACATATTAAAAAAAGTTTGTATCTACTAAATAAAACGGTTTTATCAGTTATTATAAAAATTAAAATGATATTTTATTTAAGTATTATTAACTTTTGTTTTAATGTTTAGTTGTGAAATTAATGGGATATTTTAGACATATTTTTTAATTCCCTGACTTTTCCTTATTTTCAGTTAAATGCCCTTACTTTTCCAGGTTTTCCCTGTCTGCAGTCACCATGTCTAAGTGATAGAGCGTATAACCCAAACGGGTAGTAAGACGCGGCTAAATATTATTATCTAAGTGATAGGCTAATGCAGGGACATCTCCACCCCCCCCCCTCAACCTGGAAAATGTATTTGGTGCAAAATATAGGAATTGTCTCTCCAATGCCATCAATCTAAATCGTTAAATTCCATGTACAATAATTCAAGTAAATGAGGAGTGTGTGTTTATTAAAAATTTTTCAGGTCAAACCAATTTAAATATGTGTAGCCTACATTCAGTTCCAATATAACAGAAAATATTTCACATAATTCCTTTGGTTGTATTAGTTTATTTTTCTTTCTACTCGACTGTAAAATTATATGCAATGGAGCTCTCATATTTTTAGCACCGCATCTTACTATCTGTTAAGATTATATGCATCTGTACTAATTATGGTAATGAGTTAGAGATGAGAAAGGTTTAATTTAGAGGACGTTTACCTGCGTTTGCATGGTACGAGAGTGGAAAACTATTTTAGACAAAACCACCCTCCCTATACTTGACCTGGGATTTGAACACCCCTTGTCATTGGCAGTCTAGTCTAAAAAAAATGGTTACGCCTTAAGCCATGCGGCCACTAAAGCAAGGCTGTACTCGTTAAAGTATCTGATAATACCAACCCACACAGTCAAACGAGGTGTTCTTGGAGTAAAGTGCTCACCTCAAGACCCGATGTTCGTGGGTTCAAACCCAACCGAGGTCAACAGATTTGTCTTTAACAATAAAAGTCTGTAGCACAACTTCCTTCAGATGGAAAGAATAATAATATTTAGCACCGCGTCTTACTACTCGTTCGGGTTATACGCTTTAAGTACTAATTACTCTAATGAAATATGAATTGGGAAGGTTGAATTAGAGGAAGTGAACCCGCATTTGCGTGGAGGGAGAGTGGAAAACCATTTAGGAAAAAAAAACTCAGTTCACCCGACTGAGATTCGAACCTCGATCTCCCCGTCCTCAGCAGTAGAGCTCTACACGACTAGCGCGTTAGCCAACTACACCACCGAGGCGCGTAAGATGGAAAGAAAAGCTGTCGGTTTTGTGTCGATTGTGGCTTGTAAAAAAAAACCTGGAGGATATGTGAAAATATCTTTTCTGTCAAAAATGGTAGGTCCTTTTTGCTCTCGTTCAAATACTGAATTCTTGTGTTCTGATGTAATCATTTGGTTCAGAAAGGGCACATTAAATGCCTCAAATAAAAAATTAAATTACTACCCATGGAAACAAATTACAAAGCCACATGGAAGTCTACAGTAGCCCCATGGCTTCTTTGGTGCTGACTGACAGCTCACAGCCAACTTCTAACAGTCAACATTTAGGTATATACCTAAATTTAGACCGTCAGAAGTGACAGCTGCTAAACACATGTTTTTGCAGATCATCTGGTTCAGCGTAAGGATACATAATTTGGTCTGGTAGCTTTTCAAAGCCGTCAGCTGTCAGCTGTGAGCTGTCAGTCAGCACCAAAGAATCTATGCTTTGATTTGCTACTGAGTGGACTTCAATTATATCTTTTCACTAAATAGTCCCCCCTATGTTTTGTATTAAACTTGTTTAATTAGACATTAATATTAGAAAATTATTATAGCTAAAATTATTCCTAAATTTGATTTAGAAATTATACTTTAAGCTTTACAAGCACTATTCTAATTCCAACAAACTCCTGACTCAGCGTTGAGGGACCTTCATGGTACACAACATGTTAACGTTAAGTCAGCAACGGTCAGTTGACAGTTCATCTCGGCAGTGTTGAGTAACGGTTGCTGTGAGTGTTGAATGCTTCTGTTCATGGTGTTTGCTGGGTCTGGCTCGAGTTTTGTTAAACACAAGACAGGAAATTTAAAAGTATTAAAAAATACAAAAATTCATAGTGATTTACTTTACTACGATTCTGACTATACATGGTCGGGCCTATTAAAAATATTGCACTGGTGTTCCACCAATCACGTATGTCCTTCGTGTAATGATATGGGCATGTTTGTTTACTTCCGGTCTCGAGGTTAGGATGAACCAAAAGGCCTAGGCTGTATCCGAATATTCTATTTATGCACTGTAGCCTTGATATGTATCCTTGAGAGTTGCATTGTAAACCACGTGATCAAGTGTATAGCTGTCCAAATAGTCACGAAGGATGCCGATGCATCCCTTTTCACGTCCTTGGATCCAAGGAAGGAAGCCACACGTCATAGATACGTACTAGTTCAGCCTTGGTGCGGAGTTTGACCGGCGACTGTTCTATTATTATCTTATTTGACCCTCAATTGTCAATAATAAAGACAATGGTTGGTTTCTTACATGCTTTTGATTCTGAGTTTCAATCGTTGACACTAATAATAAATTGATTAGTAAAAGTTGAATAATCAACGCCTAGCATTTAATATTGCCAAAACTATCAAATTGTTTCTCGCATGATGTACAGTAAACAAACAAATGAAATGGTGCAAATTTTACAACCAACAAATAAAAATAGGCCAATTTTAGTATGCAGGAATATTTTGTTTAGGGCAAATAGATGGGATTTACATAGTTTCTAAGATCAGTGCTAGAAAGAAGCACTGCGGACCCAGGGAAGTAGCAAGGTTGTTGGCGTTCGAATAATCGAATGCAGTCTTCGTTTTGGAAGTGCAAGGTGAGTGCGAATTCATCAAGACTGCATCCCACGAATCCTTGATAAGGATTCTTGGACTATTAGGATACAGTCCTAATATAAGAGTTGTCCAGTAATAGTGGTATAATATGATTGTAAATATGGTTAAAATAAACTAGGCTATTAAATATGAAGTCCTAAGACACATTTTGGGGATATTTTATTTTGATTATTCCTTACTATGCAAACAAGAAGGGGAAAAAATGGAATCCAAACAAGATGGCATGAGGGCAAAGAAGATATTTTAGTGTGTAATTTAGTTAAGCTAATTAATTATTAAAAAGGCAAATTAGAATCAAATCTCAATATTATGTCTCAGTTTTTGATGTGCTTGATTATGAATAAATGATAATAATAATATTTAGCACGGTGTCTTACTACCCGCTCGGGTTATAAGCTTTAAGTACTAATTACGCTAATGGATTAGGAATTGGGAAGGTTGAATTAGAGGAAGTGAACCCGCATTTGCGTGGAGGGAGAGTGGAAAACCGTTTAGGAAAAACCCCTCCCAGTTCACCCGACCGAGATTCGAACCTCGATCTCCCCGTCCTCAGCAGTCGAGCTCCACACAACTAGCGCGTTACCCAACGACGCCACTGAGGCGGGTATTTTGAATAGACTAATATTGCATTTTGCTAGATTTATGATACAAAGAAGACATGTTTTTGACATTCAGTGTAAGTATATTATAACCAAATTGTGTTTAATTTTAAAAGCTTTCATAATTCTTAAAAAGTTTTCCACATACCCTGTTAGCTAAATAGCTTAATACATTTATTAAGATACTGTGATAAAAATCAAAAGCCACAAAAAAAATCTTCCCAAAGGGTTTATGTTATTCCAAAATATAACTTTTTCCGAAGCAAAGCAAGCTAAATATCCTGTGCTTTTAAAAATATTGAGTGGTTTTCTTTTTCATTACTGAAAAGTTTAATACACATAGAAAATTAGTTTTTTGACATGTTTGTGAGGTCATTTAGGTCAGGACGACCAAACTAAATTTATAGAAGTGCTTAAGAATTATAGACAAATTTTCTTGTTTTTATTTTTTCACAATAACAACAGAGAACTCATAAAGAGAAACTCTAATTACAGTAGTTCAAAAACAATTACAATTAAAGAAAAATGGTAAATTATACAGTCTTTTAATACGATACACATTTTAGTTAAATCTACATACAACTTTGAACTAGAGTTAAATTAAGATGGGGCTGTAGTTGACAAGAGAAAGGGCCAGTGTTTTTGCAGTTTTTATAGCAAAACTTTTTTTGCCCAAAATATATTAAATATTTCTCCTGTAAGTTAAAAACATAAAGTTTAACTTTCTTCATGTAGTGATAGCAACAGTTGTTGAATATCTGTCCTTATCATTGCAGCATTAGATGGCAGACTTTTTAAATGGCAAGAAAATGTAATTATGTACCTAAATTCCAAGACACTCCTAAAATATATTCAAAAACTGTTGTGGTTACTATGTGAAGAAAATTAAACTCTGTTTGACCTGAAGAAATATTTGACTAATCTTGATCCAAAAAAAAGTTGTATATAAAAACTGCAAAAACACTGATCTTTGGAGTTTCCTAGATCCCCACCTTAAACTATTTGTAATAGTAAAACTCAGTAAATAAAGTAAAGTAATGAATTTTTAATGAATAATATTAAGGTACTTAAAACTAGGTAATGTAGAGAAAAGTGCATATCTCAAGGTTGTAAATAAGGGGTAGGCCTCATCATCACCAAGCGAAAGTTCAGTTAAAAGTTGTGTCAACAATTTAATATAATCAGATTTGCCATAAAATAAATACCTATTACTTCATAAAACGTTACCTTATCTTCACCATCATACAGCTTAATGCCCTTCTCTTTAATAATAGATGTTTCTCCAGGAACTAAATGAGCCTTTGTATATTCAAAGCGATCCATTTATAAAAGCTACTTCTTGTAAAAATTAAAAATATTATATATAATCACTTAAATTATTTGTATACAAACTATATCAATTTTTGAGCGCACTCAAGTATTGAAATTCAACACAATGATTTAAAATTTAACTGTAAAGTACCAACAAAGAAATAAAACATTACACTAGGCTAAATAGTTAAAAAATAAGTCATAGATAGCGATAAATAATGTACCAAGTAAAAGTGACAACTGTAAAAAATGCAAATGGTGATTTATAAATAATCAATTATTTTAAAACTAGTTATAAAATCACACAAATAATTATTCACAACTAGTTTTATTCGCGTTAATATTTTGTGACAGTGAATATTTTAGCTAGGAGTAGGTGAAGAGTAGATGGAATAAGTTGTTATCATTGAGATGACATGAACCCCTTTTCAAACCTTATTGTTCTCTTTTTAAAGATGACAGAAGCAAACTTTGTTTTTGATTATTTTAAGATGGGTCAAGACTAGAATTGAACAATGAACACGAACATTTCAACGAAACAGTTGTTGTTCTGTTCGCCGTAGCCGATGTGTTTACACTTGAAAGGAAAATATTCGCAACGTGTTCCCATATTTGGTAGCTCTATACATTTTTTTCATCTATCTGGGTTGTGATTCAATATTGGTGGTGCGGTGAGTATCCGTGTACAAGTAGCAGAAGCATATATATTTATATTTTCTTCATTATTACCAAAGCAAAAAGAGAAAATATGTAATTCAAGTAATGGGGGATAACAAGAGTATACCAAAGTAGAAATGTATTCAGTAGGTCGAGTTTATTTTCAAATCCTTATCAATTAAGGCGCCTATCTCTTCCTACGCATTTTTTTTTTATTGTAGTAATCGTTATCTCTAGGATTCCAGATTACCTGGTGTGGCTTGTAAAATTAAATGTGCAACATTTGATCTTTTTTAGACCCTTCCATTATTCTAAAATCTGCTTAATTAAAGTATATTATTATTATTACAATCATCTTTATTATTATTATTATTATTATTATTATTATCTAAACACACACACAGGCACAAATAAATAAATTCACCAAAATATATATGTAAGCCAACTTGTAAAAATCAAAATTCACGTGCGACTCCACTGATGGCCTTCCAAAGACTGTATATTTATAGAAATGCTCAGGGAGGCCTTCAGACTAGGACCAAACACAAAAATCCTTTGATGTGACGAGCAAACACAGACAACTGGCGGATCTGAGCCGAACAAAACCATTAGCAAATTTTGTTATAACCTCCTGTTTAGAAAAATTGACCACACTTGTAGGGCACATGATCATGTTCATTTGTTCTGTTCTAGTCTGGACGTGGCTTCATAAAACCACCTATACTCCAATCTGTACTGACTAGCGTAACTAGTCAGGCCACGCAACACCTAAATATTTTAAACCTTATTTTTAGTGAATGGTATATTTTATTATTACTAAACTGTACTTAAGTGTACAATTTACATTATCTTATTTAAATTATTATTATTATTATTATTATTATTATTATTCATAAACACTTTTTTGTGAGCACAAACGTACTGTGCCATACTAGATGGCTTATAGGGATTGTAGATTTCAAACAATCTCAAGGCAAATATCATTCCAAGTAGTTTCTAAATCATATTTTTTTTTTTTTTAAATCGGGGGGAAGACTACGTTAAATAGCTTTTAAAGAAAACTGATAATTTAACAAAAATCCGGACAAAGACTACTCCAAAATGATTTTAGAATCATCTGAATTATTCAAATCTTAAAAAGAAAGAACCCTCTGAATAACTTCAAGATGGATACATCTTTCCAGAAATATATTTTTGGAAAGAATCCCCTTTGGGTTGGATGGCATAGCACTTTATTTATTTTCAACTGGCCCCTCTCCATTCACAAATAGAATTCCGCCACTACTTATTCTTCTCTTCAAGTAAAACACTGAAAGTGCCCCAAAGTGTGAAGAAAATATTTATTATGGTAGCCTATAGCTACACACGTTAAGAGGGCCCCAAAAGATGCAAATTGAAAAAAGTACAGGCAAATAGCTTTGATACAAGGTAATCTTAACTAAGGTCACCTACATTATTGAAATCTTTGCCCATGGTTACCGCTAAAAGAATTTAATTATCATCAAAGGGCATTTAAAAGTTTTAAATAATTGTCATCACCTCTAGTAGTTATTGAGCTGCGCCCCCTGAGCTTCCCCCTTTCCCTTTGTTCTAAAATTAATTCTAAACACATCCGTAATTGTTTCTTCCCCATTCCCTAACAAAATACTATTTATTGGTCCACCACTACGTAATTGTAGTTATAATATTCTAAAACCACTACATGTTCACCTATACTGTAAACAAATTGACAATAAACCAAGTAAATTTAGCTGTGTGGCACTATTCTTAAAAGTAAAAAAAGTAGTAGAAAGTGAATTAGAGATTGTTATTTTACTCAGCAGCGAATAAAATATATTTATTTAGACCTTAATGGGTATATGTCACTAAGATTATTTTTAATTATCTATATATTTATAAAACAATCCCGGCCAGCCTAACTACAGTAGCCCCATGGCTTTCTTGGTGCTGACTTCTGACAGTCAGCATTTAGGTATATACCTAAATTTTGACTGTCAGAAGTGAGAGCTGCTAAACGCATGTTTTTGAAGCTCATATGTTTCGGCTTAGGGATACATAATTTGGTCTGGTAACTTTTCAAAGCCGTCATCTGTGAGCTGTCAGTCAGCACCAAAGAAGCCATGAAGTTACTGTAGGCCATACAATGAAGCGGATGTTAACAATACATTTGACATTTAGTAATGTTCAAATAAATTTAGATACATGAAGAAATTATATTATTAATTATTTGAAATTTTTTATTCATAGTTAGAGGTGTAAATTAATTTTATGAATTTATCTTTAAAAAACTACAAATCTATTTATACTATTTATTAAAATAGAAAACTGTGTTAGCGTATAAGTGGGAAATTATTGTAATCAGTATGTTGTTTTGGTATGCTGTATTGTTTTGTTGATACCCATTTGAATTTTGGACTTGGAAATCTCTTTGACCTTGGATATTACATATAAGAACAGGTGAACTTATTTATTTTATAATTCAATATCACTAGGAAACTGTACCTTGTTACAAAACAATTTCCACGGTTTTATTTTGTTGTATAACTTATACTGTCTGGTAATTTGATAATCGTTTTCGTCATTCACGTGGTTAATATTTTTAGCTTTAAATCTAACATTGAGATTATACACAGAAGGCTTTAGGTGGGGAAAAAACCAGTCTTCCCACGTATGTTATAGTATTAAACTAACTAATGTAAGTTGACGAATCTCATCAGTTCATATATAAAAATTCATTCTAACATTGTTTTTATGGCTGAAATATTTGAAGATCTTTCATCACTGGACTCACTTTCCATAGGAGCAGATGGTGAGGGCATTTCTGTAACCCAAAAGTCTTCGAGCGTCTCCAAATATCTAGTTATTGATCCAGATGTCTCAGGTAGTAACTCAATACTATCACCATCTGTAGGCCTATTTCAAAGAACTGAAATGGGGACAATATGTCACAAACAATTAGCCAATGTAGAAGTTACAGTTGCAGACTATTTAAATGCTCCCACATGTTTCGACTCTCCTGCATTACATAATCCAATAGAAAAGTACTATGATCTGAGCCAAAAGAAAAAACCATCGGAGGTTTTCATGGAAGATGTATATGAACAGACACGGGAAAGTAAAATTGTGGTTCGTGGTATAACCGGTGTGACTTACGACCCCCGAATGGAATGTCATCGCAACTTTTGGGATCCTAACTATCCAGAATGCCCAGAGAGGTTCTCCTCGGTCATGTTAAGGTGCACTGAATATGGGTTGTTACAAAGATGCAAATTCCTGCCTCCTAGAAGAGTAACAGAAGAGGAATTACTAACTAAACATTCGCCAGATATAATTGAAATCCTCAAGCAGACAAGCGGCTCCTATGACATGAAGTATCTGGAAGATCTTTCATCAAATTATGATTCAATTTATGTACATCCAACAACATACCAGCTCTCTCTCTTAGCGGCCGGAAGCACCATCGAGTTAGTGGATAAAGTCTGCAAGAAAGAAGTCATGAATGGAATGGCAATAGTTAGACCTCCCGGACATCATGCAATGTACAGTGAATTTTGCGGCTACTGTTATTTTAATAATGTTGCGTTGGCTGCACATCATGCCCTCAACAACTGTGAAGCCTCTCGTATTCTTATTGTCGACTGGGATGTACATCACGGCCAAGCAACTCAGCAGATGTTCTACGATGACCCGAGGGTGCTGTATTTTTCCATCCATCGCTACGAGTATGGTGAATTTTGGCCTAACTTGAAAGAGTCAGATTTTCACTATATAGGCACAGGGAAAGGGAAAGGTTATAACTTCAACGTCCCGTTGAATCGTGTCGGTATGACTGATGGTGATTATCTTGCCATATTTCAACAGCTCCTCCTGCCAGTAGCGTCGGAGTTCCAGCCTGACCTAATCATTGTGTCGGCCGGCTATGACGCTGCCCTAGGATGTCTTGAAGGTCAGATGGAAGTGACCCCGGCTTGTTACTCGCATCTTCTCTGGTCCCTGCTGCAGCTATCAGGGGGAAAAGTTGCTGTTGTGTTGGAAGGGGGTTACTGTTTATCCTCACTAGCAGAGGGTGCTGCCCTCACTCTGAGAGCATTACTTGGCGACCCGTGCCCCATCTTAACCAAAGTGGATCCACCGTGTGCTAGCATTGTTAAAACCATCTTAAATGTGATATACGCACACAGAGAATTCTGGCGTTGTTTAGTATTTCAAAAATTAAGAGCTTTAGATTCCCAAGAGAAAAGTAGCGTGGCTGTTTATGTGGATACAGATGAGATACAAACTCATGTTCCGGAAGTTAAATTTGAAGGTTCTGAGATTAAACTTTCAAAGTTTCCCACTAGGAATTCATATGCTGTTCAGACCAGTGCGGAAATAGAAGAGTTTGAGATAAGGTTAGAGAATCTACGCAGCAAAACAAGCCTGACAGTTGCACAAAATAAAGTTTGTCTTGTTTATGATGAAGTTATGTTGAAGCATGTCTGCACATTCAATATGGCACACGTTGAAACCCCCAACAGACTGGTAGCGACTTGGAAACTCCTCAAAGAGTATCACCTACTCGACAGGTGTTTGCGACTTAAAGGGCGGCTGGCGACGGATTCGGAAATATCGCTTGTCCATTCAGATGAATACATGGATTTCATGAAGCGCACCGAAGAACTTGACAACGCCAAACGGAAAGAGGCCGCAACAAAATTGCAGTCTGTGTACTTCAATGAGCACACACTCACAGCTGCAAAGATGGCTGTTGGGTCTGTGCTAGAAGTCCTTGATTCAGTCCTACTCGGAGAAAGTCAGACTGGGTTTGCTCTGGTCCGACCACCGGGACATCATGCGGAAAAGGATACCTGTTTTGGGTTTTGTTTCTTCAACAACGTGGCGGTAGCTGCGTCTGTCTCTGTATCAAAGTACAATCTAAAGAGAGTCCTTATTTTAGATTGGGACATCCATCACGGAAATGGTATACAACATAGTTTCTCAGACAGCAGCTCTGTGCTGTACATATCTATTCATCGCTATGACAACGGAAACTTTTATCCTGGATCCCCCGATGCCTCAGAAACCGTGGTCGGTACCGGTGACGGGATAGGGTACACAGTTAACATTCCTTGGTCCAAATCGAAGATGGGCGATGCGGAATATTTGTCCGCCTTTCAGCAAGTGGTGCTTCCGATAGCCTACGAGTACAACCCCGAGTTGGTGTTGGTCGCCGCAGGGTTCGACGCGGCCTGGGGAGATTTCATCGGAAGTTGTTCGGTGACCCCCGAATGCTTCGCTCTCATGACCCATTGGTTGTTGGCCCTGGCTGGTGGTCGTGTCATTCTCTGCATGGAAGGGGGCTACAACGTGACTTCTGTTTCTCATTCTGTTGTGATGTGTACAAAGGCTTTACTTGGAGATCCGCTGCCTGTTGTGCGGATAAATCGACCTCTCAGTACTAGCGCCGTCGACGATATCAGACGTGTGATCAATGTGCATAGCAAATATTGGAAGAGCCTTAGCTTTCAAGCTTATTTACCATCTGGAAATGTTCTTCCTGATCCAGATGAATAATGTGTCACATGTCTTCTTATCCATTCTGTGTCAAAATTATACAAAAGTTGCCGCAATTCTTTTGACATGTAACATTTTACTTTCAATTATTATGGGATACTTACATGTTTAAGTAACTGTAGATCTACATTAATTTTTAACAATTATTTGAAATATTTTAAACTAGAATTAAAATTAACGTGCTCAAAGTTTGTTTATTTGCATTTTCATCAGACTGTTATAATTGGCTATATACTAAAACTGTCCTAATCAATGTTAATATATAAATTACGAGTGAGGTGTTACCTAATCAACTGAAGTCTTATCTACACATACACTGTATCCTAATAGTCCTGTGAATTTTAGTTCTGATAACTTTAAATTTCGTGCATACATTCCATTCTTAATCGAGTGATGCGTAAACTGTGGAAGTATAATACTGTAAAATCAAGCTCACCGAAATAAAACATTTTCATCAAAGTCAATAAAAACCATGGACATTTACATAATTGTATTTGTTGCTTAACCAGGGTGTCTACCATCCGGGAAAATCAGGGAAAACGGGAATTAGCCGGGAATTTGAAGTGATCGGGAAAAAACGGGAATAAGCCAGGGAATTTGGTAAATTACAATACAAATCCGGGAAAATTATATTTTACTCAAAATATGAAATACAATAATCATTAAATCAGGTCATTTTTTTTGTTTGTAGCTGTGCAATATATTTTTAATTCCTAGTAAACAATTTTAATACAAATTTAAAAAAATATTCAAATTTTAAAACTTATTATTCATAAAAAATATTAATAGAAAAACGAGTGGAGAAGGGAAGGGTGGGGGTGGGGGGCGTTAGAAGTATGTTACATACAGTTTAGTGGGGAAATCAGGGAAAAAGTCGGGGATTTCATTGGTCAAGTTTAGTAGACATCATGTTAGCGTTTTAATAAGTTAAAGTATCAAAAACCTTTATCCATTGAAGTTTTCACATATTTGCTGTTAAGGAGGCTGCTCATTGAGAAAGTATTAGTTTCTTTCAGCTTAAAATACATTGATTTGTGTCGTTTATTGGAACTAATTTTCTATTAGTATGTCTAAGCTTATACTCCCTTTCACCCTTTACATACAACCACCCTTTGTCGTGTTAATAAGAAAGAAGGTTACAAAGAAAAGTATCACAAGGTAAAGAGGAAAGCCCGCTGCTTGTTCTCAAATATAATAACAATTACTGTGTTAGTTAGAGGAAGTTGTTGAAAATGAGTTAATGTTACATTTTCACACCTTTTTTTCCATTAATAAAACAAAAAAATATAGTATTGCTAAGGAAAAATTAGCTTTGTTGAAATCTTTCGACTTTATTTTGACGTGAACCATATTTTTAAATAACGCATCGTAGAATTAAATTTTTCCATCAAAGCTGAACGTGTCCGTAGAGCAATTTCTCGCTTACCGAGGCGGACCCTGTAAAGGTACACAAGTTATGTTGAAACAATGATACTATATTTGTCTAGCCGTGATTTGTTCTATATAACCATTCATAATGACAGTGACCATCATAAAACTTAATCCTACTGCGGGTAAATGGTGTGGATTGCGGATAATGGATACAGAGTATGTGGATGAGACTTTAGGACTTCCTTGTTCATGATTAATATCAGGGTTATGAGTTGTTACCTATGTATATTCATTGTTTTGAGTCTAAGAATGAATGTGGGCCATTACTGATACTCCATCTTTTGGTTGAGTTTATGGTATGAATGAATTAATTATCATAAGGCAATCGTACCAAAGTTTTAACTTCAAATGTCTGATATAACCAAATATAAGTTAATATTATTTTAATTTATTTAACTATCTTTTAATCTATTATAATGTACACCATGCACATATATTAATTTATAACTTTTGATAATCTCAAAATTACTTTAAAAATGTTCATTTATCATAATAAATGATTAGACCTGCTTTTGGTAGATTATTTTTTTAACAATAAGTAATTTACCATAAGATATGAACATGTTAAGTTTTAAGATGAACTGAAATTAGGCACTAGTTGACAAAATGCAGTTAGCAAACAAATGCTAGCCTATTTGTTTGACACTATCCAACTAATTAACTATTAATGATAAATTGTGAAACCCACAATTTTTGCACTGATTTTAAATAAAATAATTTTTTCAAAACATGTTGTGTTTCATTTGTATGCATATTAGTCCCTACCTTTCAAAACTGTGATTTATATCAGGTATTGATTGGTGAGGCACACGCTACTATTAAATCAGGAGGTTCCAGGTTCACCTGCTTGTACCACTTTGACTCTCCAGGAGCTTTGTCGACAAATTAAATACTTAAGGTGGGGAGGTAGCGGATGAGAGAAATGGTAATCGTTTTTGCAGATTTTTATATCAAAACATTTTTTTTTGGTCAAAAAATAAATCAAATATTTCTTCAGCAGAAACATATAGTTTAATTTTCTTCACACGGTGATATCAACAGTTGTTGAATATCTGTCGAGGGTGTCCTGGAATTTAATGACAACTTTTTATTTTTCATTTAAAAAGTTTCTTATCTTATGCCGCTATTCTCATGTGGCAGGTAAGCGATAAAAATGTTGAGGTCACTATTTTAAGAAAATTAAACTGTTTCTACTGGAGCAATATATTTTATTTATTTTGGCAAAAAAAACTTGCTCTAAAAACTGCAAAAAACACTTGCCCTCTCTCTCATTCTTTATATCCCCACCTTAATGTGGAAGTATTTCAAGATATATCAATACTCTTATAGTCCATTAGAGTCAGAAGGTCGTAAATTATTACAATTTTATTTTACATTTTAAACATAATATAAGGTGGTACGTTTCTTGACGTATTTGGAGAGTCTTGATATGCTAGACCAACCCTAGTTAAAAAAAATGTGTTGACGTCAACCTCGATGATCTCTGAGTAAAGTGCTTGACTCGGGACCTGATATTCATAGGTTCAAACCCAGCTGGGGTCGACGGATTTTTCTTGAGTGATAAAAATCTGTAACACAACTGCCTTCGGAGGGGAAGTAAAGCTGGCTATGTTGATTGTGGTGTGTAAAAGAACCCCGGAAGGTATGTGAAAATACCTTTCCCGGCAAAATATGTAGGCCCTTTCGCTCATAGAAATTCTCGTGTGCCGATATAGTCAGTCAGTTCCGAAAGAGCACGTTAAATACCTCAAATAAACTAAACCAATGTGTTGACTCCAATTTTTTTTTAACTGTTTTTTGAATAAAGAAAAAAAAAGCTTTTTTGATTCTTGTAGTCTCAGTTGTTAATAAATATTTCTTAATTTGTTTTTAACAAAGCCATATTATTTGAATCGTTTGACTAAAGTGAATTTAAATCTGGCGACTTAGGATTGAATAGGTTTTTTTTCCTGACTTACTTCCTGCACAGCAAAGGTCGTAACTGAGGTCAAGATACCTGGCTCTGACCTGAGTATAGGTAGGGTTTGATTATGACTACCTGGAATAGGGATATTTTTTCATTCCTTATATTGCAAGGTTTTCTATTTAAAGTAGTTAAGTGAGACACCATAATCACTTTTTTTTCTCTACCCAGTTAAACCTTTATTGATAAGACTATTTTGGCACTAGAGCATACATTTATCCCACTAACTCCCTGATCTTAAGGAACTCGAAAGTCCATGGCCATCAGAACGTAAGCTTGTCAATCAACCCTGTCCCTAGATACCTCCATCCAATCCCTTACCTGAAGCCCAACTAACTCTCCGGCTCTTAATGAACTCCAAAGTTAATGGCCAACAAAACGCAAGCTCGTCAATCAACCCTATACTCTAGACACCCATTCAATCCTTTACTTGAAACCCAAACTCTTTCAAATCAAAATGTTCATACTATCCTCTCGTCAATGTCTCGGTCTACTAAGGAGTCTTGTATCTTCAGGTTTCCCAAATAAAATGTTGTACACATTTGTCGTCATCCATTATTATCCTTAATATATTTAGGGGTAGATACTAACCATACAGTCCTTCAATATGTAAATTTCCCCATTAGATTTGTACACTATTAATAAAATACTAATGGTGACCTTATGGTCTAAGGGTAAGGTGTCAGACTTCTATGCTGGCGGCCGGGGTTCAATCCTCGGTCCCGGCATAGATTTATCAGATTACCAAACCCTTCCTTAAAACCCTTCCTTCACCTCTGACAAGACATCTTGTGAATGTGGGGAATGCCAGCCCTCCACCGTGGTTCGGATTCCACGTTAAACTGCAGGTCCTCTATTTCATCTCACAATCACCCTACCATTACACATTAGCGTAAGTGCATATAAACCGAACGGTTAGTAAGACGCGGTGATAATAATAATAATAATAAAATACTAATGGTTTTGCTCTCTCTATCTTTCTCTCTAGAATTGGTAATTTCCTAAGGATATATATACGTTACAAAAACTAAATCATGGGTAAGCACAAAAAACAACTCAGATTAGAGAAATCTAAGGTGAAGCTAAAAAAGAAACCGCTGCCTAAGGGTCAGAACATAACAGACACATCCTTCAAGACAAGATCAATTGTTATCACAGAACAATTTAAAACGACAGATGAAAGTCAACCACTGTCGAGCAGAAAACTAAATGTTAAGGTAAGTGTATTTACTGTAATTTATGGGTGCGTATCTTGCATGTCCTGAACCGATTGATTTCTATCAACACGTGAGCTACAAACTAACTTAAAACTCTTAGTAACAGACACAACACCAAGTTCTCCGACTAGGGGTGTGCAAAGTCCGATTTTTCAATTCGAAGCAAACTCGAATAGAATTTATGAAATACTCTCGAAGCCGAATTGAAGTTTGAATAAATTTTTTTAGCTGTTTTTTGCTTGAAAAAAATATTACATTGTGGTTATTTATTTTTGCTTTATGCCCTAAAATTACCTGTAAAATGTTTTATCGCACAGTGGTTTGTAATATTTCATTATAATTTTATAAACTAAGCTATTATCACATTATGCAATTAAATTAATTCAGATTAGTGTACAAAACATCCCGGAAAGGGGAAGCCCCAATTTCACCCATGACACAATTGTTGAGTCTACAAAGAACTGACGTGGCGTAGTTGGCTAACGCGCTAGTCGTGTTGAACTCGACTGCTCAGGACAGGGAGATCGAGGTTCGAATCTTGTTCGGGTGAACTGGGCGTGGATTTTCCTAAATGGTTTTCCACTCTCCCTCCACGCAAATGCGGGTTCACTTCCTCTAATTCATCCTTCCCAATTTCTAATCCATTAGCGTAATTAGTACTTAAAGCGTACGACCCGAACGGGTAGTAAGACGCGGTGCTAAATATTATTATTATTATTATTATTATTATTATTATTATTATTACAAAGAACTGAACCAAGGACCCTAATACCGACTGAACTAAGCTGTTTGACAAGTGAACCTTGGCAAAGATAATCATTCATTATCATGGAGTATATTGAACATGTACACAGACTTTATAAATTTTAGTCACTTCTTCCTTTACTTTTGGCAAAACAAATCGATTGGTTCATTCAACTTCATGATATTACCGGGGACCCTCAGTACAGTTTATAAGATTGGGAACTTGCTTCGGTGGCTGAATGGTCTAAGGCATCACTCTTGTGTTAGACTGGCCTGCTGATGACAGGGAGGTCGAGGTTCAAATCCTGGCTGGGTTTACTTAGGGTGGTTTTTCCTAAATGTTTTCCCCACGCTGCTTCCACGCAAATGCAGGTAGACTACCTCTAAAATGTTTCTTTTCTCTTTAGAGCAATTATCATATATATGCATGTCACCTGAAGAGGAAGTAAGACACAAGGGGAGTGGGATGAACAGAAATAAAATGAACAAGATTGGGAAAATGGATCTATTTTCTTTAATTGGCTAAGCAGATAAATTTAACATATTTTTCATTATATTTCTGTCGAGATTTACTTAAGTTGAGAATTATTTGATTTGACCTTGTAGTGGTTTTTGCCTGCATATTTCCATCTGCTACAGTAGCCCCATCGCTTCTTTGGGGCTGACTGACAACTTTAAAAAGTTACCAGACCAAATTACGTATCCCTACGCCGAACCAGATCATCTGCAAAAACATGTGTTTAGCAGCTGTCACTTCTGACAGTCAAAATTTAGGTATATACCTAAATGTTGGCTGTCAGAAGTCAGCTGTGAGCTGTCAGTCAGCACCAAAGAAGCCACGGGGCTACTGTATAATAATATATCACTAATACTGTCTTGATTTATAAATCTTCACACTAAACAAATATTTTCAGTCATTCGAGGAACAGATTTGTATTTTATAAGTACTTAGATGGCTCTAGGTCTTATTAAAAGTACCCTAACACATTTACTGCACTACTGCTCTCACCTGTTAATGCACCCGCGTTAACATGTAAAGGGAAAAATTGCCCCCCTGTACACTTAGCAGAGATTCAAACCCTAACCTGTCCCCAAACAAACAAGTCTTATCGCAACTTGAGAACCAAGCCTGTGTGAAAGTGTCCTAGGTTGAGCTATACCCTGGTTTTGTGAAGAACAGTATCTGGTAGTTACTAAAACATTTTTAATATATTTATACATCAAGTCATTATATCTGCAGCTTTGACTCTTGATAGATATTATCAACATTTATAAAATAACAAATAATATATTAAAATGATATCAATGTTGGCAGGGCCATTTTAAGAAACTGTGAGGGCTGGGGCAAAAACATCTGTGCACTCCCCTTATTGTATGGCAGTTTTTCAGTTTTAGCACTAAGCCGTTATTATATAATATATTGATATGTATTCGGTACTTACGTTAGTTAATAATTTCTCATGTTTTATGGAATATTGATCAACCCAACAAATGACTACTTTATTAAATGCAATCCAATTAAGTTAACAAAAGTAAATTCCTCCTTGCACTGTTAGTTTTCTGTAGACCTGCAGCGGTAGCACAATGGTGACGTATTCTACCGTACTGCGGCACATTACTAGAATAACGTAAATCTTAAATTACATCAAGTTAGGGTTTTCAGATATCTGGGATGGAATCCTATCGCTAAGCGAATACTTATTACTGTTAATTATCTGTACACTATTTAATGTGAAATTTAGAATAATAACTGTAATTTATTTAATAATATTTGGGGGAAATGTGGCTCCCTGGAATATGAGGCCCAGGTCAATTCCCCCCCCCCCCCNTCAGAGAGTCATAAAAATATCCAAAACCACATTCACGTATACATACGTCAAGTCATGTGATCTGAAGCTGTCACTTTTGGGTAGATATCGTCAATACCTCTAAAATAATACCAATTATATGGTAAAACAATATCAATGTTGGCCGCAAGTAAAATGTTCGCATTTTCTAAAACTGTCTTCCTACCAGAATCTTACTCTAATCTAATTTTGAGTCAACCAAACTCTCTGATTGAGTCCCGAATTTAAAATAATAATAATAATTATTATTATTTTATATATATATATATAAAATAATAATAATAATTATTATTATTTTATATATATATATATAAAATAATAATAATTATTATTATTATTTTAAATTCGGGACTCAATCAGAGAGTTTGGTTGACTCAAAATTAGATTAGAGTAAGATTCTGGTAGGAAGACAGTTTTAGAAAATGCGAACATTTTACTTGCGGCCAACATTGATATTGTTTTACCATATAATTGGTATTATTTTAGAGGTATTGACGATATCTACCCAAAAGTGACAGCTTCAGATCACATGACTTGACGTATGTATACGTGAATGTGGTTTTGGATATTTTTATGACTCTCTGATATGATAAGCTTTTTTTGGTTGAATAGTTTAAGGCGGCGTCACACTTGTAGTAGACTGGACTGTCGATAATGAAGATATCAGGATTAAAATTCCAGTTGGGTGTACAGTATCAAGAGTGGTTTTTACAAAACAATTTTTAACTCGCCCTCCATGCAAATATGGGTACACCTCTTTTAAATTAAAACCTCCTCATCCTTAACACATTAGCGTGATTAGTGTTTATTTTTTTATCAACCATGTGTTATCACTCGTTCAGGTTATACACACATGTATTAATTACTCTAATGTGCTAGGGATGAGGAAGGTTGAATTTAGAAGATGTGTACTCACATATGTGTGGAAAGAAAGTGTAAAACCATTTCGGGAGGAAAAAAAACTTGGGTTAACCTGATCGGGAGTCGAACCTTGATCTCCAAGTTATTGGCACAGTCTAGTCTCTTCAGAAAATGACTCTTTACACCATTTTACCATCGAAGCGGTAAAAAAAAAAGTGTTGAGCATTGGTGGTGTACGGGATATGCTCTGCAGCTGTCACTATGATGACTTATTTGGGGTGTTTTTAACTCTGCGTTTATTCAGTATATCTTTTAAAAGTGTCGATACATAATTATCATCTGTGACAGGAGCTGGTGACTCGCTTGAAGCACTACAATGACACTGTCCGTCAGAATGCTGTGGCCGGGTTGAAGGAAATAATCATCACCCACACGGAGAGTGTGCTGGGCTCTTATTTCTACAGTTTGGTGATGGCCATCACCGAGCTGATAGTTAGCGAGGTGATGAGGAATATTCGACGCGAGGCTTTGAAGCTCCTGCAGCTGATCATGGCTCAGGTAATCCATCTGCAGTTCCGTAGCTCACAGTATTACTGCATTGTGTTGCTTTCCTGCAGGAATATATAGCGCTTTGTTGGCTAACCGATATATTTATGTGCATCATTTGGAGAGAGAAAATATTATTTTAGCTTAATTTAGCACTCAAGTTATATACTAGACACCATTATGTGGCTATATGTCATTGTTTATTGAATAAAACAAATATCTTGAACCTGCTTTAGTGGCTGCATGGTCTAGTGCGCTACTCTTGCAGTAGACTAGACTGCTGATAATGGGGAGATCGAGATTTGAATCTCGTTCGAGTGTACTGAGGGTGATTTTTTCCAAAATGATTTTCCACTCTCCCTCCACGCAAGTTCGGGGGTACACTTGCTTTAATATGACCTTCCTAATCACTTAAACCATTAGTGTAATTAGCACATAAGCGTATAACCTTAACGGTGTTAAAAAAACTCAAATTATCTTTAGAATGGTACCAAGAAGGGGTGTTTTGGGTACTCACATCCTTCCCTCTTCCCCTTCCTGCTACCTCCTCTAGAAATATTCAAGTATTCCTCATCAATGCCTAGGATAGTATTTCAGTGAAGTATTATAACATTCACAAATCTTACAATCCCTAATTATATATTCCTGATCCTGATTCCTGATTCCGATTCCTTATTTAAAAAACCTGTTTTCCCCTGGATTCAGGTATCCGTTGAGAAAGTGACGCCCTTTTTCTCTGCTCTTCAATGGAACCTGAACTGCGCCATGACACACATTAACCCCAAAATCCAGGAGGATTCCCTCCTCCTGTTCGACATTCTCCTCGAGGCATCCCCTTCACTGGTGGCCTCTAGGGCCTCGCACATACTCCCCAACTTCCTCAACATGATCTCGAAACTGCGCGCCGAGTCTCAGCTGGACAGGACTCTCACAGTAAACCTACAGAGTAAACTGACGACTGTCAAGTGGCGCATCCAGGTCCTGACACGCCTGCGGTATTTCCTTGGTGCCATCGTCGCCCAGGAGAGGAGACGCTTGAAAGGGCCAGAGTCCACGGGGTGCAGGAACCTCCGCTGGGGGGAAGAGGGGGCATCAAACGTGACACTCTTCAACCCTGCGTACGGCGAGCTTTGCGTCTTGCCGGACCTGTTCCGCCGGAGTGAAGGTCCTGCGGCAGGGGACGATGAGATCCAGGGCTATGTCAAACAGCTCATGCCACTCCTGTTTGAGACGTGGCTAGAAGTAGGGCCCGGCAAAGAAGCTGAGGGGCGCCAAGAAAAACCTATAAATTAATGTCCAGGTATCGGACTTAATTGATTAAAATACTACCCACATAGGCATGTGGGCTAAGGCACCCAGTATCTTCTTATCTGGGGGCAAGGAGTTCTCATTCATCTTTGTGAAAATTGATACGTTCTCTGTTCCAGTTGGGCTAAACGAAGAAGCATTGGATCTCCTTAAATCCATCTCGCAAATAATCTATTTACTTTGGGATTACATTCATATTTGGGAACAGAAAACAAAGAATGAAACTTTGGTACGTCTTATCTTATCTTCTGGACTTTATTTATTTAACTGTGTAGTATTTGATCGCTAGTTAGAAAAAAATACATTGTAATTCACATTCCTTATAACTCGTGTTTTTGTGAGATAGCGTGGTAAATGAAACACTCATACCACTATCACACACTCATCGGTAGTCATGTGTACTAAGGTGTCAATCTCAAACTGGGCTGGATTACAGGTGACTGGGAGTTTGAGGTTCGAATCTCATCTGGGTGCAACATAGCAGTAACTGCTTGTTGTTTATTTCTGAGGTTTTCCCATCTTTTCACACTAATGTGAGTGCACTACCTTATATGACCTTCCTCATTCCTAACGCCCTGTATTATTATTAGCACCGCGTCTTACTACCCGTTCGGGTTATACGCACTTACGCTAATGTGTAATGGTAGGGTGATTGTGAGATGAAATGGAGGACCTACAGTTTTAACGTGGGATCCGAAC
>CABFVX010002442.1:84772-111114 GCA_902151425.1 Timema shepardi
AAGATGTCTTGTCAGAGGTGAAGGAAGGGTTTGGTAATCAGATAAATCTGTGCCGGGACCGAGGATTGAACCCCGGCCGCCAGCACAGAAGTTCGACACCTTACCCCTAGACCGCCAGGTCACAGTAACGCCCTGTACATACAGGCAATGTTTTTATGCATAATTCAGTTGAAATCAACTATCATGGCTATACCAAACAAGTGTCCCTCATGAAAACTTGTGTGTAGTTTGGGGATAGCGCCGGTGATAAGTTATTAGTGATGTTTAAACACAGACATATGCTCGGAAGAGATGAAAGTGGTTCTACATTAACGAATTAAACATGGATTGTCCTGTCTTTCAAACAAAACGACAGTAAACTCCCAATTATCCATACTCATGTTATCCAGTTTGCTCATTATCCATGCACGGTTCTTCAAAACATTACAGTAACTTTTACTGTAGTTTTGTAAACGTATTTGGAAAAAAATTACAGGAGAAAATTAATGGAAAATATATTAAAGAGAACAAACACAATATGGCTTAAATGCAATGAAAAGAAGAACACAGTTCACAGTTTACATTGCCGCCACTGGACAAAGAGGTGATCAATGGTCGCCTCTCTAAGAAAACCGATCGTCACCACCCAATTCCCTCGACCTAGGTTTCATGCTATCGGAACTCATCAGGAGGGAGTGGGAAACGCGCAATGGAACTTACTAAAAGAGGAAACAAAAATCTATAAAAAGGAGGAAAAGGATATATGTAGAGAATAATAATAGGACACTTAGATAGGAACATGTAAAATGAACATAAAACATAAAAGACAAGCACAGGAAAAGGGTGTTTTCTATCAACCTTTCCTGTACTTCCTTCCGAGTAGATATACAAAATACCTCAAAAAGCAAAAAAGAGGTTTTACTTAAAGAGATATATTATATAGAGTAGTTTTCACATTTTTCAATAAATGAGTAACTCAACAGCAAACTTGTTACTATGAACGGAGCTTAAGATGTTTTTTTTTGCAAAATCCACAACCCCCTACCATTCGTAACTACCCTACTAGCCCTGTTGCCCGCCCTTTTGCCAGTCGTCATACCGCGCAAGCTGCACTGTGTCTTACATCTACCTATGTAAAACTGTTTTTATATAAAAGACTGGTTTGTTTTGAAATATACATTAAACTTTTAATTCATGCACATACACTCAAACAATTTTCTTAAGAGTAATATTTTATTAGGTAACCATGTGGAGGAATGTAGTATTTTACTTTCTATTGGTTCGGAAGACAAATCTTTTTATCTTGATTCATTTCCTAAATGGGTCATAAATAATAATATACAGAAATCCATGTGTTTGGAGATATTGATGGTATTAGACGTCTACAGTATTGTAACAATGACATTAAGTGCTGTAATTTATATGCTCTACACGTCATGTTTTGAATAAAATATATACCTTTTGCTCCTTGATAAAAGCCATAGCCTAGTTTTTAGTCATCAACATATTGCGTAAGCATATATATAATATTATATCCAACTAATTCGTAGCTATGGGGATATGGGGAAGTGAGGGTTTTATTCAAATATAATATATTATTAATAAATACT
Source organism: Timema shepardi (assembly GCA_902151425.1). NCBI lineage: Eukaryota > Metazoa > Arthropoda > Insecta > Phasmatodea > Timematidae > Timema > Timema shepardi. Next base: position 86,362 of record CABFVX010002442.1, read on the forward strand.
ATTACTATGTTTATTCGGGAAAATATAAGGAATCCCTTCAAATAATATTGATTTTTTTTTTTATTTTGTAATATTTCACTGTGAGCTTTGAATAGTGGACCTTTGCACAAAAGAAAAAGGCGAAATGATGACTAAGTATGCTGACTAGCACACATGTCTTATCAACACATATCTCTCTCTCTCTCTCTCTCTTGAAACATTGGGTTGAATAGCGAATTTATATATTTCACTACTGAGCTCAAATCATTTTTATAAACCCCCATTATACAACTTCCCACTTGTTGGTTTTATGAATAAATAATCATTCATAATGGAAGACACAGGAATTGTGTGCATGCATTTACTTTAATTCACCTTCTTGTTATATCTGTTCAATTAAGTTTTTGTGTTAAATATAAAGGTACACTAGCATTTTTTTTTATACCGCGTTTACAATATTTTTACCCCATTGAAGGATACTAGCCCCAAAGAATAGATTTTGAATTGCTTGTTTGTTTTTATTCCAAGTAGTGAATTTATTTTGATCTTCCTGGGATATGAGCCACTCTCTAAGTTTGATAGTCTCTTCTTCTTTTTCCACCACCTCTTACACTCATTCATACTATCCGCATGTCATACAAATGAAGTAGAGATAAGTAAGGTAAAGCTGAGAGAAAATGTGCTTGCATTTGTTTAGAGGGTGAGTGTAAAACCATATTTATTGATAAAATGGAGGGTTTGTTTTTCATGAGCATTGTGCAATATATACCGCGCGAAGAGGGCTGAAATTTCAAAAAAATCAATATTCTCTGTGCATGAACGTGTGCGCCTTGAAGCCGGAGTTTTGAATTCTTTACTATATTTTTTTTAATACCAGGCTGGAAGCAAAAAGGAAATAGGCAAAGAGGGGTTTAAAGGCACTAAATTTAAAGTTACCTTACACGTACAATGATTTATGTAAAAACATCTCTCTTTGAAAACACTGGTAACTTCGACTGGTTAGAGAATAAACCGCATTCAGTTAACCCATTCGTGATTCAAATCACCAAACTTCCAATCACCGGTAAAACCAAACTGTTGCATGAGTGACGCCTCAAACCATGAGACCACCACTATAGGTAGTTGGATAGTAATATTCTAAAGTTAGTAAAATATATATATATATATTCATCATCATCATCCAGTCTGTGGCCCGGTCAGTTTAGTAAAATGCCTCCATCTTCCTTTATCTTTCCACCACTCTTCCTCCTTTAGTTTCTTCCATTCTTCTCCTCTCACTTGAACACTTTCTGTTATCTGCACCTCCCCCTCTTTCTTGGCCTCTCTTGCTGGTTTTTTTCTTACAGACTTCATTTCCAACATTCTCTTCGGAATACTCTCTTTTTTTCCCATTCTCAATACAAGCCCATACCATTCAGTCTTGCAGTCAGCAATATTTATTATGTGTTTAATCATCCAACACCTTAGCTCAGTCGTTTGCTTGTCTGTCTACTCAGTTAAGGGTCCCGGGTTTAATTTCCGGCATGGCCGAAAAATTTATCGTCGGTGAAATGTGTGGGTTTACCCTTTCACGTTGATAAATTAACGGCTGGGGACTGGATGTCGTGCCTGTCCTAGTCTTAAGTTAGATTATAAGGCATATGAAGCTATGACAGGTCTAGCAAGACGATAGTGGAAAATATATGACGTGAATAAAAAACCTGACCCAGGACACAGGCTGGAAACAGTAATGGGTGTAAAGTAAATATATATTACGTGTTTTGCGAGAGTCTCATCTTGTCGTGCTCTCAGTACTTCTAATTTAGTTAATACCTCAGGACCAGCTTCTTGCAATACCCTTTTTTTTTTATTTGAGGTATTTAAATTGCTTTTTTTCTAAACCAACCGATAATATCAGCACATGCCTTACAAACTAATATAATTCCAGAACACACAACACCCAGCCTTCAATTCGTCACTGTGAAAGGGGAATCCCCAATACCACTAATAATATATTTTTAGCCATGCCGGGAATCGAAACCGGGATCCTTGGCTCAGTAGGCAAACACACTACCGACAGAGCTAAGGTGTCGGACTACTTAAACGCCCTCAAGCATGTTAATTGCTAAAAACAAACAAAAAAATTCTACAATTTTCACTCAATGAACAGTTCTTTTTTTTTCTTTTTTCCAGGTCATCTGGTTTAAAACTATGTTTGAAAAAGATTTCAACCGTTACATTATGTCTGGCTTCCCGTACACTCAAACAGAAACTTCAAACACAATTAAAAAATCAAAAAAGCAAGATATGTTCCAAGAACCATCGAACGTGACGTCTGGGTCGAAAACGTCGGAGCACAATCTTATCATCTGCCATTTGTATCTGTGCATCAGCACTTCTCCTGCCCGTGAGGTGACAAGAAATGTTTCCGAGTATGTCAAGAGTAAGTGCATACATACAGTCCAATTTTCACAGGAAGGGTTTAATGTGTCTAAAAAAATTAATAGATTTAGATTTTATGTCGGGGGATATTATCTGTATCTATCTTTTTTTGATAGTTATTACCAATACAAATACAACAATAGTAAAATAATTAATATTATCGATGTTGACAGCAAAAAAAAAAGTTTGTGAGCTTTACATATTCATTTTAGAAAACTTTTTTTTTCATACCAGCACTGATCTCCCAGATTTAATTGTCTATGAGCCAGAACTCAAGCTAGAGTTAATTTCTGGGTCAGACAGTAAAAAAATAGATAAGTCGGAGTCGAAGGCTTGACATACTCACTCCACAACCCTGGAAATAACCTTAATCAGGCCATTATCTGTGAAAGTATAAATCCCAATTTAACACACAATACATTTTTTTCGGTCCCTGTTGATAATAATCGTATCTAGGATCTTTGACTCCCTAGAAAGAAATACTCTCATCTTAGCTAATGCGTCAAATAAGACGATGGGCATCAGTACAACTAAAGTCACCATTACGAACTTCTGTTTATTCCAGAACATGTGATGAAATGGACCAGTGGAGACAACAACGCCACCAGCGAACAATTTGTCAAGGTCCTGGGATGTTTGTTAGGGGAACGGTTTATGTTTTGGTCCAAGCACAAAGCGATGGCTGTTCCGAGCATCTTGGAGGCCGTGGTCTCGACCTCGCTGGGCCGCAAACGAGAGATACCGGTCCTCTTTCATCTACTGATCCAGCTTGTGTTGGATATACGCCTTAAGAACCTTGCCGGGTGAGTTGTGTTGTATTTTGTGTGTGTAGGTAGACATCTTGTGTTGGATATACGCCTTAAGAACCTTGCCAGGTGAGTTGTGTTGTATTTTGTGAGTGTAGGTAGACATCTTGTGTGGGATATACGCCTTAAGAACCTTGCCAGGTGAGTTGTGTTGTATTTTGTGAGTGTAGGTTGACATCTAGTGTTGGATATACGCCTTAAGAACCTTGCCAGGTGAGTTGTGTTGTATTTTGTGAGTGTAGGTAGACATCTTGTGTTGGATATACGCCTTAAGAACCTCACCAGGTGAGTTGTGTTTTATTTTGTTTGTGTAGGTAGACATCTTGTGTTGGAGATACACCTTAAGAACCTTGCCGGGTGAGTTGTGTCGCATTTTGTGTGTGTAGGTAGACATCTTGTGTTGGATATACGCCTTAAGAACCTTGCCGGGTGAGTTGTGTCTTATTTTGTGAGTGTAGGTAGACATCTTGTGTTGGATATACGCCTTAAGAACCTTGCCGGGTGAGTTGTGTCTTATTTTGTGAGTGTAGGTAGACATCTTGTGTTGGATATACGCCTTAAGAACCTTGCCGGGTGAGTTGTGTCTTATTTTGTGAGTGTAGGTAGACATCTTGTGTTGGATATACGCCTTAAGAACCTTGCCGGGTGAGTTGTGTCTTATTTTGTGAGTGTAGGTAGACATCTTGTGTTGGATATACGCCTTAAGAACCTTGCCGGGTGAGTTGTGTCTTATTTTGTGAGTGTAGGTAGACATCTTGTGTTGGATATACGCCTTAAGAACCTTGCCGGGTGAGTTGTGTCTTATTTTGTGAGTGTAGGTAGACATCTTGTGTTGGATATACGCCTTAAGAACCTTGCCGGGTGAGTTGTGTCTTATTTTGTGAGTGTAGGTAGACATCTTGTGTTGGATATACGCCTTAAGAACCTTGCCGGGTGAGTTGTGTCTTATTTTGTGAGTGTAGGTAGACATCTTGTGTTGGATATACGCCTTAAGAACCTTGCCGGGTGAGTTGTGTCGTATTTTGTGAATGTAGGTAGACATATTGTGTTGGATATACGCCTTAAGAACCTTGCCAGGTGAGTTGTGTCTTATTTTGTGTGTGTAGTTAGACATCTTGTGTTGGATATACGCCTTAAGAACCTTGCCGGGTGAGTTGTGTCTTATTTTTTGAGTGTAGGTAGACATCTTGTTTGGGCTTTGGGGGTGTGATGATGATAATTATTAAATTATATATCCGCTTCTGTGGCTGCATGACTTAACGTGTCACTCTTGTGATGAACTAGACTGCTAATGGCACAGAGATCGGGGTTCTAATCTCAGGCGGGTGTTTTGAGACTGGTTTTCCCCCACTTTACCTCCATGCAAATGTGGGTACACTTCATCTAAATTGAACCTTCTTCACCCCTAACTCATTAGCATAATTGGTACATATATGTCTAACCAGAGATGAGTAGTAAGACCTGGTGCAAAAACATTAATCATTATAAACGTGTCCCAGAGTTTATATATTTAAAACTATCATTGGTGGACACGTGGATTAAACACCAAGCTTTGTCTAGTGTGGTTTGATGGTGACGAGGATGTCTGGGTTCGATTCCAGCCAACATGTTTTTTTTCTAAATGTTTTTTTTCCCCCCTTTTCCATACAAATGCTAGTACATGTCTTTTAAATACTTACTACCGTTGCTATCCCTACCCCATTAGAGTTATTGAATGTGTGTAGCCCAAATGGGTAGTAAGGCGTGATGCAAAAAAAAAGTCTCGGCTATTCTCTCAGTGTATGTTTTTAATCAAAACAATAATATGGACAAATGTTCCAATAATCTCATCACAGTTTGTTAAAAAAATTGTTTCACTAAGGGTAAAAAATATAATTATATTTAACAGGTGAATTATTCAGTTATTTTTATCTGAAAATTTTACTGTAAGGGTCTCAACTTAGTCTTGTAGACCAGTGTTGCCAACTTATGTAATATTTTAGCAATATGAGACAGAAAGTGCAGTAAGCTACTGAGGCGTGTATTAAATATAATATTACTAGCAACCCAGCATGATTCGTTGGAGACCTGGGGAAGATGCTGACCCCTCAATTAAACTTATAATCACTTATCTAGCAGTACCTGAACCCCTCTTGGGTGAGGGCTAACTAAGCTCATCCACAGTACAGAGCTTACAACAAGCTTACTGCAAAAAATATAAGATAGTATTTATTTTATCGGCATTAATGCCAACATTTGCGACACCTTAGCTCTGTCGGAGGGTCGGTAGCGTGTCTCTCTCCTTTGCTAAGGATCCTGGGTTCGAGTCCCGATCATTGATGAAAATTTGGATTTACCCTTTCACATTGATAAATTAATGGCTAAGGACTGGATGGTGTGTCTTTCCTAGTTTTAAGAGAGATTATGAGGCATGTGAAGCTATGACAGGCATAGCCATCTGGTAGTGAGGGGNACAGGCTGGAAACGGTAATGGATGTAAAAAAATTAATACTAACAATCAGAAGTAACAGTTACAGATCATATTACTTGTATTATATTTAGGCTAAGGTACAGTAAAGGTGGATAGAAAATAATAAAAGGAACAAACACAATATGGCTTTTACAATGAAAAGAACAGCACAGTTCACGTTTAACATTGCTCTGTGAAAGCCATTTTGTTCTCGTCCCTTTTATATGTTTCTATCCACCTTTCCTGAACCTTCTTCCAAATGTAATACAATTACCTCTAAAAAGCACAAAAGAAGTTTTTCCTTATAGAGATAATATTACTTAAAATACACATCTGAAAAATTGGGAAAAAAAACAAGGAGTATTTTTTTAGTATTTGAAATCACACAAAAAAAAACAACGCATTGTTATGATGTATCGCATAAAATTATATCTCTTTTATCTTAAAATAGAGAGAATTATAAAAAAACTCATAAGATTAGTGAAACAAACAAATATACATTGCTGCAAAAACACTTTGACCAATAATCATTAGTGAAATAATATACACTGTTATAGAAATATCGAGAAAACAGGAACATCTCTGATCACCAAAGACTATATCAATCACTTTCTTTATTCTAAGAACGGCATAAAAAAACATATTTGCTAATAGGTCAGAAACTATTGATTTTATTAAAAAAAAATATTCCAAATAAAATATTTTTGTGTTTAATAGTAGTACAACTTTTGTGTTTTTATGTTATTTTGTCTCTCGAAGAGTTGAGATATGATCAAAATTGTAATTTCTGATTATAAAAGTATCTTTAAAGTCAGTTTCATGAGAAAATTGGGATCCCTGTTTTGTTTGTAATGTTAAACAATGTCTAGAAACAGAGTTTAATCAAAAATGGTTTGATCGGGTTTTGAGAAAATAGTTTTTTTCTTTTTTTTATCCTTTAGTAAACTACCTTTAATTTCATAGTTGGATATCAAATTTTAAAAACTCCTCGGGGGGAACCTTTTACCTTTGAAAACCCTGAATACAAAGTTTTAGCCCAATCGGTAAAATGTTTTTTGGCTTGAGACCGAGATACAGGCAATGAGAACTCCTTTTGGGGGCAAAAAAACTATAAAATACAGATAATTTTGTACTAAGAAAATAATGGCAACCTTGCAAACAAAAGTATTTGTACAAACGTTGACAACTCTCGGACACTTCTTCAAACAATACTTGTATAGTATTGTTTGAACTGCCTTGCCATGGGTCCGGGCATAGATTTATCTGATTACCAAACCCTTCCTTCACCTCTGACAAGACATCTTGAGAATGTGGGGAATGCCAGGCCTCCACCGTGAATTCGGATCCCACGTTAAACTGTAGGTAATCCATTTCATCTCACAATCACCCTACCATTACACATTAGCTTAAGTGCGTATAACCCGAACGGGTAGAAAGACGCGGTGCTATTAATAATAATAATGTCTTGCCATGCTACGCCGATGCAACTGTAACCGAGTAAGCTTATAGGTCCCCGGTGCTCCAGCCGTGGATCGCATCGTTGCCAGACTTACTGTGTCAGCCTGTGGTACCCGCCACGGTCATCAAGTACTTGGGCAAACTTGCGTGTCACAACAACCGCACCTTCCACACGGCTCTCCTCGACAAACTTCCTCAATTCATCAGTAAGTCGGAAAGATGACAGTTTCTTAGTATAAATGTGTATCATTTTCATCACGTTGAACTGTGGCCAGGTCATCTTAGTAAAATGCCTGCAGCTTCCTCTTTCCTTCTACCATTTTTTTAAAAATTTCATTTGAAATAATAATATATTATGTACGAAAGTATGTACACTCCACTTATCCTGAGAAGTAACAGTCTTACCTTGACAGATTACACTATGGCCTTATATTATTAGCTGTGCCATAGTGTAACCATGCAAGGTAAGCTTGCTACCTTCCAGGGTAATTTAAGTGTATTATTGTGTTCATTAGTATGTAAAAAACAGAGGTTATTATTGAGTTAACACCCGCCTCGGTGGCGTAGTTGGCTAACGCGCTCGTCGTGTTGAGCTCGACTGCTGAGGACGGGGAGATCGAGGTTCGAATCTCGGATCAGGTGAACTTGGGGTGGTTTTTCCGAAATGGTTTTCCACTCTCCCTCCATGCAAATGCGGGTTCACTTCCTCTAATTCAACCTTCCCCATTCCTTATCCCTTAGAGTAATTAGTACTTAAAGCGTATAACCCGAACGGGTAGTAAGACGCGGTGCTAAATATTATTATTATTATTATTATTATTAATTATTATTATTGAGTTAACACAGGGATTTTCAACCTTCCTCATCTTACAGCTTCCATGAACAAGGTGATAAAATTGTCAAGGCACACCATCAGTTTTTTTAAGAAGGCGATTGTATCATTTAAAAAAACTAGCATTAAGATTGTGTTCAAAAGTTCACTAAGTTTTTAAGATCATAATAATGCGTTACTTGTATTTTTTTAAATAATGTTGATCATGGCTTTTAAAATATTTATTTTACCCCCCCAAATATTTTATCGCTACTTTCTGATATTCCCCCAAACTCCCACACCCACTACATCTGGCCAAGATTTAGACCTTGAAATCCCTTTCAGTGGAAGTCCAACCTATTGCACGCCTAATACTTTATAAGCTTTGTAACGATCAGTGTGTGTGTGTGATTTAAACTCATTCATATAGCTCATTCTCTCTAAACTGTATAGTTAATAAGGGTTCCGCAAAGCTTTGGTAGTATTGATATCACTTCTAATTTTATATCATTGGATTTGATAACTTGAATCAAACCTTACTATAAATAAAATCAATAAGGTTTTAGGCATTTGTAGATCCGACACCCACACAGTGCCTAAAATATGTTAGTATATTTTAATAACAAATCTTTTGAGGTAAAGTTGATTATTAATTATTACCATATTGACCGAAAAATAAGCCAAAACTTCTCCTAAAAACAGCCCTTATAAATCCTTTGTATGGCCTATAACCACACCCTTGGCTAATATTTAACAAATGTTCTAACTTTGAGGACTGAAGATATATCTAAAAATAATATATAATCACCGCTTAATTTTGACAAGGTGAGCCATTATTACATGAACATATTTAAAAACATACATTAACGCATAATAACTTATATGACTAGGGTCCAAAAATAATTTAATATTTTATTATATAATGTGTGACTCTTTTTAACTAGGATAAGATTCAATTCGAACTGTAAAAACCTGCTTCACAAATGTATATGATTACTTTTATTTTGAATCTAACACTGTAATTTTACCATATTTAACCATGATATTCAATTCAAATTCAAAAGACTTGATTCACAGATATATATATATTTTTTCTCCCCCACAGAAAACCTTGGTTCGGTGGTAGTGTCCGGGCACGAGAAAGACCCGCTGGAAGGAAGGAAGAATTTGGCCGACTTCTTGTATTGGGTGCCCGAACTGAGCCCAAGCACCCAGAAGCTATTAGATGAGCAATTACTTTGTTGGGATGCGAACCTGGCCTCTCACGTCACAGAGCTGCTGGCTATGCGACCAGGGGTGAAAACTAGCTCAACTCAAGAGGTGCAAGAGGTGCTCTCTGTGCTTTGAAACAACATTTAGCCAACTGAACTAAAACAAATATATTTAAAACTTAATCTCATCTTTTAAATTACCTCACACTTGATTAAAGCTAATGCTTTTACATTAAAGTTTACATGTATAGGCTACAGATGTAGCCACATCTAATATCATGTTTGTAAATTTGACCTGGACACAGGCATCAAACCTGGGACCATTGGCATAGCACAATACTGCTAGGAACACGCTTTGGTGTCCGCATGGTCTTTGGCACCACTCTCGCAGTAGACTAGACTGCTGATTATAGGGAGATCGAGGTTCAAATCTCGGTCGGGTGTACTGAGGTTACCTTCCCCAAAATACTTTTCCACTCCCTATTCATGCAAATGTAGGGTACACTACCTCTAAATATAACCTTTCTTATCCCTAAAACCGTTAGAGCAATTAGTACAAAAAGAATATAATCCAAGCCGGTAGTAAGATACAATGCTAAAAGGATATATAATAATACTTGGGCAGGGAACAATTCCTGGATAGCTCAGCCGACGCGCTAAGCCAAGGGTCCCGGGTTCATTTCCCATGTCCGGAGGTCATTTTTCAAATAAACTAATATCTCACGCTTGTTTTTGCGGTGCATTTCAATGCGAGGGTGTTGTCAGCTTTATCTAAGGCAGTGGTTTCCAACCCATTGCAGGGTTTGACCCCGATTTTTCCCTCTAAGACCATCAGGAACCCTTAATAAAGTTGATGACTCTCCCGAAACATAAATTGTGTTGCCAACTCAGATAATACGGAGCCTCGGTTGATCAGGACTTGAATAATCGAGGACTCTGCAATGTAACTTTTATTTCCTATTTAATGATGTGACACATTGATTTGGATAAATAAAGTTGTGGTTTGTCAAACATAAATCTATTATGTATATGATTATGATTTTGATTTTTCAATAAAAATACAATTGATTCCAGAGTTTATTTGTTTTATTCATGTCTATATAAAATATTATATTATATTTGGAAGGAGGTACAGGAAAGGTGGATGGAAACATATAAAAGGGGGGACGAACACAATATGGCCTTTACAATGAAAAGAAGAACACAGTTCACACTTAACACTGCTGCCAATGGACAAAGAGGCAATGGATGTCTCTTAAAGAAAATTGATCATCACCGCCCAATCCCCCGACCTAGGTTTCATTCTATCGGAACTCATCAGGGAGGAGTGTGAAACGCGCAACGCAACTTCCTAAAAGAGGAAACCAAAAAAACACAAAAGAGGAGAAAAAATTAAAATATTAGAAAGGATTAGACTGATTAATTTAATTGAAATAGAAGATGAAACAACATTATTAGATGATAGTATAACAATCTGAGCTGGAAGCAAATACAATATTCGGTCACACCATGGACACGTGGGGGCCATTCAGAATTGTATATACTACTTCTGTTCATAAAACACTTTCTTGATTTGAATAATTACAATACAAATAGAAATTAAACCCAAACAAATAATTTCTTTATATTGTATCTAAGAATGGGGTCCTCAATTCCTAATATCTTTAATCCTTAGGGATATTTAAGATTATAGGATTCAATAGTTGATTTTTTTTTTTAAATTTTGAATTGGAATTTGTTTTAGAGCTTTAATACTGCTTATTGGTTGTACAGTCCCAACATAATTATTTAAAAAACTTATCAACTAGACCCCTACCATTAATTTAACACTTAACTGAATGTGTGCTGGCGGCCGGGGTTCAATCCTCAGTCCCGGCACAGATTTATTTGATTGCCAAACCCTTCCTTCACCTCTGACAAGACATCTTGTGAGTGTGTGGAATGCCAGGCCTCCACCGTGGTTCGGATTCCACGTTAAACATGTAGGTCCTTCATTTCATCTCACAATCACCCTACTATTACACATTAGCGTAAGTGCGTACAACCTGAACGGGTAGTAAGACACGGTGCCAATAATAATAATAATTAACTGAATGTATGAATGTAATAAAGTCCTTTCACGGTAGGAATTGTTTTCTGAAAGACCTTTTTCCCTACCAGAAGTCTATTATATAGTAGGATATTGATAGGAAAAAATACCTTTCAGAAAGTAATTCCTACCGTGAATGGAGTATATATATTTGGAAGAAGGTACAGGAAAGGTGGATAGAAAACACATAAAAGGGAACAAACAAAATATGACTAATACAATGAAAATAACGCAGTTCACACTTTACATTGCTGCTACTGGACAAAGAGATAATGGCTGCCACTTGAAGAAAATCGATCGCTACTGCCCCATACCCCAACCTAGGTTTCCTGATGAGTTCTAATCGATAGAGAAGTAAAGCAGTTCGTCCCATGTCGATTGTAGCAGATAAAAGAACACTGAAAGGTATGTGAAAATACATTTCCAGGCTCGTATACTACCTGTTTGAGCTATACGCTTAAGTACTAATTATGTTTATGGATTAGAAATTGGGAATGTTGAATATAGAGGAAGTGAACCCACATTTGCGTGGAGGGATAGTGGAAAAACATTTAAGAAAAAATACCCCCAGTTCACCCTAGCAAGATTCGAACCTCGGTCTCCCTATTCTTGGCAGTCTAGCTCAAAACGAAAGCAGCGCACTAGCTAACTACGCTACCGAGGCGGATCGCTCATAGTAAATTCTCGTGTGTTGATATAATTAGTCAGTTTATAAAGTACACATTAAATACCTCAAATAAAAAATAATGTAAACGGAATTATTCAAATCATATTAATTTGTGATGTACACTCCATATACCCTGAAAGGTACAGATTATACTAAGATGCTATCTTATAAGCTATACCATGGGGTAATAATTAATGCAAGATAAGCTAAGATAAGATACCTTTCAAGGTAGACGAAGGTTACATAACAGCACCAAATGACATAAATATAAAATAAGTGTACTTAATATTTTTATTGGTGAAGCTTTGGAGTTGTCAAACCCAAAATCTTACTTTCAAATTAAAGTCGTAGCTGATAAATATTTTAAGCAAAGTCTAAGTTTTTTTTATCTTCATACACCCCTATATATTAATACTATTCATTAAGGAAATAATATTAATTATATTTTTCAAATTTTGTCAACTATGGCACACTTTGTATCTTGTCTCCATTTTAATTAATACCAGTGGCGGCTCATGTATCCGATCTGCAGCAACCTCTATTTCTCCTTGATATTAACATTTATTATAACGAGTCCTTTTTTCTTTAATTCTTTATTTATTTTTGTTGTACAATATATATTCCTTAAGCTTAATGTCAGTACTTCAGTAGCCATCCCCCAGTTTATGAAAAAGATACAAAAATCTTTGTATGGAACTGTGCGCTCCACAGTGCCAGCGACGTGGTGTTTGACTGTTGTGCACATGCGCACATAGGAGGGAGTGGGGAGGAAGGCGGGACTGCCAGGTAGAGAGAGCACTGTTGCTCTTGCAGTGCCAGCTCTGGCGTGATGGTGGAAGGAAGATTTTTTTCAAACAGCGTGTGTTGTGCTTAAAAACCGTGTACCATAATCTTGAATGTGATAAAGTGTAGAAGAGTGTAGAATTAGATTATTATTCTGCTATCCAGCTATTCTATTTGATTCTTTTTTTTTCTGTTCTTTTATTTAACAGAAAAACTAAATGCGCTTGCAGTACTTTCAATGGAGAAAAAATCTCCTCAATTCTCATCCAAAGATCAAGGAGAAAATTATTGAACTTTTTGCGCAAATTTAAACAATAAGAATGGATTTCATTTTTAAATGAGTAGATCAAGCTTGAACTGTAACAATTTAAGTTAAAATAAGTAAAAAAGTTTGGGTTTTTTTTGTTAAGATTTTATCAGGTTCCTGAATAAATTTTCATAATTTTAAAACAAAGGCTAAAATTTTCTGGAGCAGCACCCACACTAATTTTAGCTACGATCCGCCACTGATTATTACGTATAATTTAACCCCTCTAAGTTCAGTATCACAACATGGATGTTCTGTGATTGTGTTAAAAATCTAGAAAAGTCTTTTTTGGACTCGTGTACACATATATCATATAAATCTGATAAAAAGGAAGCCAACCTGAAAGGATAGTAGGATTATCTTTCACTAATTCTAGAACTAACCAGCATCGGCGGCCCCACATTCTAACACATCACTCTTGTGTTGGACTGGACTGCCAGTGATGGGGAGGTCGGAGATCGATATCATATAAAACTATATGCATATATAAAATAAAATATCAAGCTGATTCCCTTTTTAAATGTACTATCAATTCCAATAAAATGATACTAAATTCTTTTTTTTTATTAATGTAGATATAAAAATGTTTTATATGTTATAAATCTACCTTTTGTCCACCAAGACAACATAACTGCACCAGGCACATATGAACATGACTTAAAGAGTAGCCTTTGGTTGTCCAGAGGTATTTCTATTATTGAACATGTTTTAAAATCAAAACTTTTAATATTGAGATATTATTGTAGTACATGGCATAAAAAAGTATTACAATGGTACACCCCAATTTAGTTTCTGATATATTTATATGTATATCTTTCTGTAATAACTCTTAATTCTGTTTGTTGTTTCGTAATTTGAGGGTTCATCTATTTCGTCAATCCTTAAACTTTTCCAAGATGTTTGACGGTAAGTTCGCAGCACACAATGTGTGATCTCTCAGTCGATTGACTTTTGATCTAATTAGAAGACGCATCTCATTGTTAGAAACATTTACTGCATTCATTTTTTGTTGGATTACTTTGCTTCTGTCCTCTTGATTGTTGATTGCTTTTCTTATCTTCGAGATGTTTTCGCAGGAGTCTGCCATTTTCTTCTCGTTTATGTACATTTGGCTTTTGATGATGTAAAGCCATGTTGTGACGGCTACGATAAAAAGTAACCAGTAATAACTTGACAAATAGAGCGAGACACCTGTCGCCATGTCTGACAAAAGTTGGGTCATCGACTCAAAATAGTCTGGTACGGTGTTCTGAAATGCATATGTGATCTTCTCGAAAGTGCTATAAGATTTTGGATAACCAAACATTTTTTATGGTAATTTTCTTCTTTTTTAGGAAGCAGAGGAGAGTGCTCAGAAATTGTGAACTTAGAGCTAGTGGGCTGCTACTTGAAATTTACTGTTCTTTAATTTGATCACCTAAGTAACATTTTAACAATAGACATTAATGTATTATTGTGTTATAATGATATGGAATTTTACTTCCCCGTGATTGGGCGCCATTTATTAAGATATCTACCCGGCGATTGGGTATCAATTATAATGTTTCCTGATTTTATAGATGATGATGATGATGATTATAATGTGGACCCGTGTGTGTCTTACGGTAAGCAGTTAGTATAACGATACCGGGGTTTATGATGAAGACAGCGCGTGCATGCCTTACTACGTACTTGTTATCACATGACTATGACGATCTGATTTTATGTAATTCAATTGAAATCAGTAAAATTTAATGTTTGTAGCTTCCTATTGGGTAGAGGGAGCCAGCATGTCACATGATTTTCAAATACAACGAAGTTGGTCTTTTAAAGAAAGTAAGTTTTAAAACGCGATACATTGAAATTACTTCTGAAAACGCATGATTCTCCATGGATGAAATATTAAAAGGTTATTTTACAAACAGTTATTTAAAGAAAAACACACTTCATCCATGACTTTTTGTATAAATGAGAGGGCAGTATCATTACAATGTGTATGAAGTTAGTTATTTGCGATGATCCACAATCAAATCTGATCTATCATTTCCTCTCCCCTCTACATTGATGCGGTTCCTCTTGTTTATGCCCACCTCTTCTCCATTCCCTCTTTGTCATTAGAATCATCAATTAGTAAACATGTCAT
Organism: Timema shepardi; assembly: GCA_902151425.1. NCBI lineage: Eukaryota > Metazoa > Arthropoda > Insecta > Phasmatodea > Timematidae > Timema > Timema shepardi. The sequence continues at coordinate 101,465 of CABFVX010002442.1, forward strand.
TTAACCTACGACAAATAATAATTGATGGATCAAGTAGCCAAGCTATTATACTATTTGCTAATTACGGTTATAGCCACATCTAAATATTATATTCTTTCGGTGACCTGGCGGTCTAGGGGTAAGGTGTAGGACTTCTGTGCTGGCGGCCGGGGTTCAATCCTCGGTCCCGGCAAAGATTTATCTGATTGACAAACCCTTCCTTCACCTCTGACAAGACATCTTGTGAATGTGGGGAATGCCAGGCCTCCACCGTGGTTCGGATCCCACGTTAAACTGTAGGTCCTTCGTTTCATCTCACAATCACCCTACCATTAGACATTATCGTAAGTGCGTATAACCCGAACGGGTAGTAAGACGCGTTAAGAATAATAATAATAATATATTCTTTCAATTGAAAAATTACACCTGGACGCAGTATCAAATCCGGGACCTTTGGCTTAGTAAACCGATGCTCTAACCATCGAGCTATCCAGGTGTCATGCCACACTCATATTTTAAGGCAGAGTCTGTGATGGACATGCGGAAATTGTCAGCTGCATATGTGTGATCAATTAAGGTCATGATCTATCAGATAATGCAGCCACCTCCGACTTGGGAAGGCTTTATGCTTGCTGCCGATAGTTAATGCCAACTATACGAATGCGCATATCCTGGATAGCTAAGTGGCAAGAGCATTGGTGAATCTAGCCAAAAGTCCCGGGTTTGATTCTTGTGTCCAGGTGTCATTTTCCAATTTTAGAATAAAATAAATTGGTCTCAGTATTATGTATTATTATTTGTATATGTTGGCATCACTCAAACTTAAAGTGACCCAATTCTTTACCAAATATTATGACTAAATAATAATGTTATCACCACATCTCACTCCTCGCTCGTTTTGTAAACATATGTACTAATTATGACATTGTGTTAAGGGTGGGGAAGGTTACATTTTAAGTGGTGTACCTAATTTTGCGTGGAATAAAGAGTGTTAAACTATTTAAGAAAAAAAACACCCTCAGTACACCCAGCCGGAAATCGAACTCTGATCTCCCCAGTCTGTTGCAAGAGTGAAGTACTTGGCCATTTGATCGTTCGAGGGGGGGGGGGGGGGGGGGGGGAAAGACNAATCAATTTTTATAAGCAATTTTTTTTAAATTTAAAATATTTAAATTATCGACGTGACTGCACTGATAACTGATGAAGTAAATTAAGAAACTATTCATTGCTCTTTAATGTACAATTCATGCACAATACGACTTTTATAATGAAAAATGGGTGCATCGCTGTTCATTCGAAATAATTTTTGTTTGATGCTATGTTAAAGCATCAAATTAACTGTTTTAAAAGAAACATTTAAAATCATACAAATCTTACAGCAAATATAAACTCCTTCTCACAGCATTTTTATTTGTTAATACAAATATGTTCCAAACTAACAGTAAAACAAATTCTCATTCCTTCCATACACTGAAACAATATTTAACTACTCAAATACTTGCAATTTAAAAACAAAAAAATTAGAAATAAAAAGAAAAAGTTTCTTTTAAGAAAATACCACACCACATCAAACAAAAAAACACAACACATTTCCCGCTCGTGACTCTGGCATGCTCTTAAACTCCAGAATAATGACGTATCCAGTCTCGAAAGTGGGAAACTTTTGTAAAAACACCAGCGTTCCCTGCTCGGGCACAGCCTATACCCCAAGATACGACCCCGACAAGGACATTATCATGCACCAGAGGACCTCCCGAGTCACCCTAGAACACACAAAACACAGGTTACATGTACACCTCGTTCACCTTGAAAGGTAGCAGTCTAACCTTGAATGATTACACTATGACCCTATATTAAAAGCTGTACCATAGTGTAGCTCTGGGCAAAGCTAATTATAAAAAATGCTAAACACACCTCCTCCGTGACATCAGCTTGCAATTGAGCTATACAGACCGAGCTGCCACAGCTGCTAATAGCGATGATATCGCTAACATTTGTGGATAGAGGGTGTCATGTGGTCAGCACAACAAACTCTCTGGCCATTAATCTAGGTTCATAGTCTGGAGTTGCTGCTAATTTATTCAAGTAGCTCCTCATTTGTCCTCACGAGGCCGAGTTGGATCCCATTTGTGTTTTATTGTATCATTATTTTATTATGTGTCCATCATATTTATATTGTCTTTCATTTTATTTTATACCCTATGATAAATTGCGTCTACAGAAAAATCTTATTTTATTCGGTGGCCCGCTATTATATTATAATTGTCAATGCGGCCCCCGGCCTGCCATAGTGGAATAATGCAAGCTAAGCTTGCTACCTTACATTATAGACGAGGTGCAATTTCAACTTGGCCAATGTTGAAACATCTTTTGAGTCAAATATATATTTAAGGAAAACCTCTTTTTACTTTTGAGGTATGTTTTGTTAATATATGGAAGAAGTCACAGAAAATATTAATTGGCACACATTAAAAGGAACAAACACAATATGGCTTTTACAATGAAACGAAGAACACAGTTCACACTTTACATTGTTGCCACTGGACAAAGAGGTAATGACTGCCTCTCTGTCTTTACAAACCAATCCCTCAATCTAGATTCCATTTCATCAGAACTCACCTAGAGGAAGTGTTGAACTCACAACAGCCTACCACTTAAAGAGAAAACAAAAAATTAACACAAAACGAATAAAAAGGAAATTGTTATTTACTAATTTCCTTTTTCTCTCTTTGTGTGTTATTTTATTTCCTATTTTAGCAAGTTGCGTTGCTCATGTCACAATCCCTCCTAATGATAATTAGGTCAAGGGATTGTATGGTAGCATAGTCAACATAGCGAGTTAAAATGAAATAACACCTTCTTGAAAAAAAAAGGGGGGGGGGCAGGGAAATTACAGATATTTAAAAAATTTAAACAGTCGCACCAACCTGACAAGCGTCTTTCCCTCCGCCTGGAAACCAAGTGCAGAGCATGGTTTCTTCGTGGATACCAATAGGCGAGAGAGATTCCTCGCACTGCTGGGGGGTGATGACTGTCAGATCAACTCGCCGCAGATTGCTGGTGGCGGAACCATTCTCCTTGGGTTGAAGTTAGAGCAGTTTGAAGTTTACTTAACTCGTTGTCAATGGGCGGACGGTTCTTAGAAATATTTACTACTTTGGGCTCATCATCATCTGTTATGACCCTTCAGCTCCCCCCTTCCCCTCCCTCCAAAACCACCATCTAACACCATGTAAATATTTAGCCCGATTCTCTCCCCCCCCTCCCCCTTTCTCGTTACATAAATCTTGACATCAGGAGTGAATGTCTTTATTTCATAGGGAAGCTTTTGTGACTCTAAAATATCAACTCAGATTTAATACTACTCAATTTTAATTATAAATTATTTTTTCAACATTAGGATTTAATTATAAGTTCTGTGTTGTGTACACTGTGATGTACCCCCCCAACCCTCCACCCTCACCCCATATAACACTATGTATACGAGGGATCTTCAACCTTTTTATGTCCAAGAGCCAAAGTTTCTGTCTCTTGTTCGATCTAGGGCTGCAATGCTGTACCATACCCACAATTTTAGTATTGTGTACATATTAAAATATTCTTATCAGCTCATTCTTACACTCACACCAGGGGATTAGTATTCCTCGTGAAGTATATTCTCTGTTGTTCCATAGCAGGAGGTAGCGGGATTTGTTTTGTCTACTCAAGTTGTAATTTTGATTTGCTGTTTCAAATTACATATGTATAAAAATGTAATAATTCCCTTCATTAAAAAGCAATAATTGTTTATGAAATAATGTAAAATACGTAAATAAAATAAAAATGTATTTTACAAGTTGATTATATAACACATTTATATGTATTTGCTATTATTTCTCTTGAAATAATTTTCGTGAGCCAGTGTGTCACAAAAATGTTGCCGCAAGTGGCCGGCGGGCTGCAGGTTGAAGACCCCTGATGAAGATATTAGAGCTGCCCCCTTCCCCTTCTCCTTACTCTCAACAGTGCTATATGGTTAATGGATGACCCCTTTCTTAGTTTTGGTTATAACCCACAACAAATACAACACATGACAAATACTTGTCTGCGAACAGTGTGGTCAATGCGTTAGAATTAAGGACAAATCCTCAAATTATTGTAAAGGATATGAGTGAAGTTTCAAGATTAAAACAAAATTTCCTATTCTAAATTAAAATTTAAAGAATTTTTTAGTTTGGCAGGTGATTTTTTTTAGAAATAAATGTTATAATCTTTTCTAGAGGCTAAGTTCAACATAATCACGGGACAAACCTACCAACCTATTAGACAACTAATTAACCACTTAGCTGAGTATTTGTATAGATTATAATAAGAAATGTTAACAGTTACTATTTATATATTCTATGGCAACTAAATGAGTACAATCTCAAAATAGAAGAAAAACAAGTAAGGTTATATTTTATGTTTATCATACATGCTACCTAAGATTCAAATTAAAGACAGAGTAAATTCGGCCCTTTACTAAATAAAATTAAAAATATGTGTTCATACAGTAGCCCCACGGCTTCTTTGGTGTTGACTGACAGCTGACGGCTTTGAAAAGCTACCAGACCAAATTATGTATCCTTACGCCGAACCAAATGATTTGCCAAAACATGTGTTTAGCAGCTGTCAATTATGACGGTCAAAATTTAGGTGTATACCTAAATGTTGACTGTCAGAAGTCAGCTGTGAGCTGTCAGTCAGCACCAAAGAAGCCGTGGGGCTACTGTAGAAGGTAATACAAGTATTATTTCATCCACAGATTAAAATTAGTATGGTAGGCCTATTAATTACTTTAGTTTAGTGCCTAAAAGAAGTGGTGTTTAAAATACCATTGGTCAACAGATATAATTATTTTTGCAAGAAACCAGGCAACAAAGAGTTAAATTGGCACTGCTCATATAGTAGGTGCCGGAATAGAGAGGATGAAGCTGGGGCAATGCCTCTTTCTGACCGGCAATGGTTAAGGAAAGGCCGTGAATACTGCTAATGTTGCGATCGCTCGACTGTCAAAGGACAAGGTGGAAATGAGGCTGGTGGAGTAAGTACACAGTGCGACTAACCCTGCCTTTGATTGGTTGTAACAGTTCTCACCGATGTGGCCCCCCAACCAGTCACAGTGACAGTGGCGCCTTCACTGAGTTCTACCCCCGCCTCTGGTAGTCTTATCGGGTAGATCCTCTCATTTAGTTGAAACGGTGGATACACCTAACATTAGGGCAAGACAAAAATACATTAAAGTAAGGTTGCAAAATAGCCATCATAAGTGTTGTATAGTTTAAGTCTTTTAAAATAGCTAGATTACCACCTGAAATGGCGGACAAGTGTACAAAGTGCCAACCTAATCTGATCGGGCTGGCTACTAGTGAGGAGTTCAGGCTATGAGTCCCGGCCGGACATACTGATGGGGTTTATTCCTAAATGGTTTTCCACTCAAATAAGGTTAAGTTTCCTCAACCCTGCCTCATCCCACCACATTAATGTTAACATCCAGATACCGTACACAAAAGAAAGAAAGAAAGAAAGTATTTGCAGTTATATTTTTCAGGTAAACATAAAAAAATTAAATTATAATTATTTATTCACTGGTTTCCAAAATTAATTCAGTTTCACTTAAAGAAATTTGAAAGGAAAATAACATTTTGGTGAATAAAAATGATTAAATAAAACAAGTTTTAGTTTTTTATAATTTCTATTTTTGATCAATTTTCAAGTTTAAAAAAAATCGCACACCTCATGAGCGGTTCCTCTACTCATGACTGTATCACCAAATTTCAGCTTTCTATCTCAACGAGAAGTGGTAAAAATTCTCTCGGCAGATTTACATACATAAAGTCATCATTAGACCTTTATTAATTTAGAAAATTTAAATTTTAAATATCATTTAACCAACTTCATTTTATTGTTAAAGGTAAATATAGTAGATTAAAAATTATATTTCACAAACAAGTTTCACTCTAAAACACACAGCTACGAGAATTCATGGTAAGATATGATTGGAGACATTAATCAAATCACAGGTATTCCAAAGAATATAAAACTTGTTTCAGTTAAATTTTTGTGAACCTACCTTGAGTAGAGCGATGTCATAATCCAGTTTGTCAAACATGTCATGTTTAACGACCTCCACGATCTTCCTAACTTGTGCTCTAGAGTCCCATAAACTTGTGACCCCTCCAAGCAATGACAATTTTCGTTTGTCGTGTCTAAAGGAAACAAAAGTTTGGAGATTCAGACAGACAATGTCAACAAATTTTAGTCAAATGAGGAAATCAAGAGGCTTGAGACATGCAATTTTTTTATATATAAATGTATTTCAAAAAGGGGAAAAGGATTCAGTAAAGGAGACTTGTAATTTCATAATCCTCTGATTATTTTTTTTCATTCCAATTCTATATTTTTCATAATTAAATTTAAAGGCTTTGGTATGTGAAAAGAGCAACTCGACTTCCTTCAAAGAGGGAACCAAATAAATATGAGAGGCGGGAGAAGGAAATATGTAAAGAATTATAGTTAATTTTAATAGGAATATGTAATTGATTAAATGTGTTGAAAATATATGTTATTTAATAGTTGAAATTTCCAATATCTTAGCTCAGTCGGTTAGAATGGTTTGTCCATTCAGATAAGGGTCAATTCCCGGTATGGACGAAAAATTTATCATCGGTGAAATGTTGGTTTCTTCCTTTCACAATTGACAAATTAGCGGCCGAGAGAGCCGTAAGTTATGTGTCGATATATCACTTTGTTCAGAAAAATAATAATATTACCTCAAATAAATAAAAACTGTAAATATTGACAGTTAAATAAACTACTTTTTTTTCTCTTAAGTAAACTAAATGCAAAGATAAATTTCAGTCTTAAAGTGGAACTGTGAAAATCTAGTAAATTCTATTGATATAATATATTACGCGGCGACGCAGTGAGCGGCTGATAAGATCCACACAGGACTGATGAGGGCAGCTCCACAGTGATGGCTTCCTTTACTCAGCATGGACAACTGAAACAAAACCAATATCACTCCTCCACTAAGATCTGCTCCGCTTAGATGGCCACATGGTTTTGAAAATAAACTAGACTGCAGATCACGGCGAGATCAAGGTTATAATCCTGGTCAAATGTACTGAGGGGGGGTTTCCCCGTGGATGGCTTCCCACTCTCCCTCCTCGCAAATGTAGATACACTTATTCTTAATTCAACTTTGCACATCCATAACACATTAATGTAATTAGTACACATGGGTACAACCCGAACGGGTAGTGTGACTTTGTGATATAAAAAAACTTACAAAAATTGATGACAGAAAAGTTGTCAAAAATGTATGAATAGGAATTGCTCTTTTAAAAAAAATGTCTAGAGTCCCTATTTGAGTCAAATCAGGTCTGCTATGGACAAATCTAGGCGTGTTTCCTAAATAACTATAGCTTGTCAGTCCTTCATCGGCAACCAATAATATTGTTGATCCATTTAGTGAAAGTTGCGAACCACCAACCTTCCTTGCCTCTCCCCAGACCTTCCCATTGTGCTGATTACAGTAATTAAAAATAACAGCGGATAACTGGTTCATTAAAAAAAACTCCATAATGCACTTGGTTATTTTTGGATAATAGTTTGACAATAATAATAATGGTAGTAATATTAATGATGTGCACTCTTGAGATACTTGATAAGATTTCACTCCTGATTATGTGCACTCTTGGGATACTTGATAAGATTTCGCTCCTGATTATGTGCACTCCAGGGATACTTGATAAGATTTCGCTCCTGATTATGTGCACTCTTGGGATACTTGATAAGATTTCGCTCCTGATTATGTGCACTCTTGGGATACTTGATAAGATTTCGCTCCTTATTATGTGCACTCTTTGGATACTTGATAAGATTTCACTCCTTATTATGTGCACTCCAGGGATACTTGATATGATTTCACTACTGATTATGTGCACTTTTGGAATACTTGATAAGATTTCACTTCTTATTATGTGTACTCCGGGGGTACTTGATAAGATTTTGCTCCTTATTATGTGCACTTTTTGGATACTTGATAAGATTTCACTCCTTATTATGTGCACTCTTGGGATACTTGATAAGATTTCACTCCTTATTATGTGCACTCCAGGGATACTTGATATGATTTCACTACTGATTATGTGCACTTTTGGAATACTTGATAAGATTTCGCTCCTGATTATGTGCACTCTTGGGATACTTGATAAGATTTCGCTCCTGATTATGTGCACTCTTGGGATACTTGATAAGATTTCACTCCTTATTATGTGCACTCTTGGGATACTTGATAAGATTTCACTTCTTATTATGTGCACTCCGGGGATACTTGATAAGATTTCACTGCTGATTATGTGCACTTTTGGAATACTTGATAAGATTTCACTACTGATTATGTGCACTTTTGGGATACTTGATAAGATTTCACTGCTTATTATGTGCACTCCGGGGGTACTTGATAAGATTTCACTGCTGATTATGTGCACTCCAGGGATATTTGATAAGATTTCACTCCTTATTATGTGCACTCCAGGAGATACTTGATAATATTTCACTCCTTTTGTGTACTCCGGGGATACTTGATAAGATTTCACTACTGATTATGTGCACTTTTGGAATACTTGATAAGATTTCACTTCTTATTATGTGCACTCCGGGGATACTTGATATGATTTCACTACTGATTATGTGCACTTTTGGAATACTTGATAAGATTTCACTTCTTATTATGTGCACTCCGGGGTACTTGATAAGATTTCACTGCTGATTATGTGCACTCCAGGGATATTTGATAAGATTTCACTCCTTATTATGTGCACTCCAGGAGATACTTGATAATATTTCACTCCTTTTGTGTACTCCTGGGATACTTGATAAGATTTCACTACTAATTATGTGCACTCCAGGGATACTTGATAAGATTTCACTGCTGATTATGTGCACTCCAGGGATACTTGATAAGATTTCACTCCTTATTATGTGCACTCTTGGGATACTTGATAAGATTTCACTCCTTATTATGTGCACTCCTGGGATACTTGATAAGATACTACTCCTGATTATGATATGTAATTTAGTACATGCAACTCTCGGTTTATGAATGGTTGATTTACGAACACAATGATAATTTATGGCACAATTCATACAAAATTTTGTTAAGTTGCCAATAAATAGTGTTTCTTATAAAACAAAATGCCAAACATATAAGGAACATAAATGCAAGATTTAAATAAATAAACTTTGTGACTCGAAGAGAAAGAGACGGGGAATCTTTCTCTGGCCTTGAGCGGACCACTAGGATCATCAAGACGGTAAAGTGTTGTTTCACTCGGGGTTTGGGAAAGGGCAAATCCGCTGGCCCTTTCTTTTCCGTTTGCAAAGGTATCTGAAACGTATAGTAGCGAACACACAGCTAAAATATGTAGCCGACAGATTGTTTGCATCACACAGCAACAAACCTATCTCTTTATATATTAAATTAAAATTAACAAGTATAGTATCATGTTTTTTTATCATTCTCTTGTCTTACTCCTTGGTTCACATGGCAGCTTATCTGCATAAGGGTCCCTGGTTCGATTCATGGTATGGCAGAAAATTGTATTGTTGGTGAAATGTGAGTTTCTCCTTTAACAATGAGGGCGGGG
>CABFVX010002443.1:0-41139 GCA_902151425.1 Timema shepardi
ACATTTTATCGATTGGGCTAAAACTTTGTGTATAGGGTTTTCATAGGTTTACCCCGAGGAAACTTTGGATTTGGATATCCAACCCTAAAATTAAGTGTAGTTTCCTTAAGGGCGGAAAGAGAAAAAATTAATTTGATCAAAATCAGCTTTACTATTTTGAATAAATTTCAATTCTAAGCTTTGATCAATATTACAAACCAAATGGCTACTCTCAACTTTTCATCAAAATGACTTTAAGGGTTCCGGTCTGATACCTAAATTCTAATTTTTAATTTGATCTCAGTAAGTCTTTGAGATATGAAATTACTTATCATTGCATACATGTAGATATATTTATAATAAACATCTTTTACTTTAAATATATATTTTTATAAAATCAAAAGTTTTCAAACTATACATAAATATATATTTCTTTTAACTTTGTCAACACTTTAAGGTAAAGTATTACGACCATAAAAAAAAATCTAGCCCGAGATGTTGATGGATGTCGACGTTTCATGACCCCCTGGACCCTAAAAAGTGGGTTTTACAAGGCCGTCTGCCTAACCCTAAAATTAATAGCAGTTTACTATATGGTGAAAAGAGAAAAATTCAATTTTCTCAAAATCGCCTATAACGATTCTATCTCGCTCATTTTAGTCTCGATAGTCAATACTTACCTAGTTAATTGGTTGAAATTTATAAAAGATAAATTTAATAGCAATGCAATAACCATAAGATATCCCCTAGTAAAATGACGAAAATTTTAACCGGTAGTCAAAATTTTAAAACAAGTGTTGACCCGTTGAGACCCAATATCGATATTTTGTATTGATTCAAATATACAAATGAAGACTTTAATTCTTTAAAAATAAAATTATGGAATTTAAAACCATGAATAAAGAATGTTTTACGTATGTCTAGCGCAATTTGTTCCCGGGTTTGTTAGGGTATATTTTATTATGAATTTTGAGTAAATATCTCCATTTCTAAAAAATAGAGCGAGAAAGTTCGTGTGGAGTTCCATGCGATTTATTTAATTTAATAAATTCCTTAATGTATTTTTCTCTCATATAAATTTCTGACGATGGTGCAGTGCAGCATTTTCAAAATGTGCTCTTGATGCCCTTGGGCTCCGTCATAGTTCTTTCCGGATCCATGAGGCAATTGTTGAATATTCTTTATATGTTTTTCACATCGTGTATTTTTTCTGTTGCAAGGGCTCCTTCCACCTAAAGTGTTTGGGAGCCGATGGTGTAATGCAGTGGAACTAATCAAAACCAGCTGACAGATGACTCATCTCTAAGTTAAAAAAAGAAAGGGATTCACCTTTCAAATAAAGAATAAATATGTACTGTACGTCACGAATACTCAATCTTTAAACTCAATAATATACAGTTAAATGATACCTTATCATCATATAATAAACAGTTTTATCTCAAGCATCTAAACTTATAACTGAAGAGTTTTTATTACTCAATGCTCTTGAATTTTATTTTAATTTTAAAGTGTTCAGTCTCATTTTATAAGTATTATTTCACACTAAGCCAAGCTTACTTTATCTTAGTGTAGAATCTAACTATTCGTGGTACACGGTATTTCACCAACTATTGTGCTGTATTTATCATACCGTCTTAAAATTTATTATTGTTATTGATTGGTTGAAGATTTTCCAAACATACTGTTTTGCAACAAGCTATAGTAATCAAATAATCCATTTATTTAACTTCTTATCCAATACTACTCAGATCATATGTATAAAAGTAACTATTATTCCTTTTTCCAACTATTGTACTTAAGGATATAATACATATTATTTCTGCCGTTTTTTGTTCCTTTATTTTATTTGTATTTTCTTCAGTGTACACATTTTATCATTTATTACATAATTGTATATGTGTTTTATAAATTGATAAAATAATTCTACATATATACTAATCTATTATTTCGTTAGTGTGTAAGAATAGGTATGTTTTGATAATTTAATTCTATAATATTTGTTAATTTTAATTACTTTGGAAAAGCACAAAAACTAAGTTAAAATACGTCAAGTAAGCCCTTGGTCTATAAATGAATTGATTTGAAATAAATTAATAATAATTACTACTATTCCTCACTTATAATAATAATTATTATTTTCCAACACTATAGTAGTATTCGTTGTAAAAAGTGAACTAGTTAAAAATTTGTTAAAAGCGATTATCCAACCGAAGGGAAAAGACTTGATATAACCGTGTCCATTGCTATCTATAAACTTTTTTTACTCAGTTTTTTTGTCTAATAAAATTTAATATCCAACCCAGCTATTTACTTCCCTTTTTTAAACATGCAAAATTGATGAATATGGACTTGATCAGTTTTACTTAAGGAACTACTTAATGTATGAGCAGTGGCGGCTCGTTTATAGGCACTGCGGAACTGCAGCACCCCCTATCTCCACTTGATATTGTACTGTTGATTAAAACCGGCCTAATTTCTATCGACCTTGAAGCTCCGGATAGTGGCGAGTAGTGAAGTCTGTCGGACAAAATTTAAATTAAGGAGTAGTCCCGGAATAGGTGGCGATCTGGATGGGAACTAGTGGAACTAAAGTTTTTAATAATCTTTTATAATTGATTAATTCAATCTTTGCTAAGTAATTAAATCTCTTTGTACCTTTTTTATGTATGTAATTTTACCTTAATGTTTTTTTATATCTTGTATTTTAAAAATGTCAAGTCTTCAACGATAATGCCATTGGTCCTTTTCTTTTTTATCTTGCGAACTTGTCGCTGATTGCTTCAAGGTTGATGGAAATTAGGTCCGTTTATAATCAACAGTACAATATTATCGATAACATTTAATATAATGAGTCTTTTTTATCTTTAATTCTTTTTTTATTTTTGTAGTACAATATAAATTCCTTAAGCTTAATGTCAGTACTTCAGTAGCTATCCCCCAGTTTATGAAAAAGATACAAAAATCTTTGTATGGAACTGTGCGATTCACAGTGCCAGCGACGTGGTGTGGCGTGATGGTGGAAGGAAGTTTTTTTTTACTCATCGTGTTTTGTGCTTAAAAACCGTGTACCATATTCTTGAATGTGATAAAGTTTAGAAGAGTGTAGAATTAGATTATTATCCTGCTTCCAGCTATTATATTTGATTAATTTTTCTATATTATTTTATTTAACAGAAAGACTAAATGCGCTTGCACTACTTTCAATGGAGAAAAATTTCCTCAATTGTCTTCCAGACATCAAGTGGAAAATTATTTAATTTTTTGCGCAAATTAAAACAAGAAGAATGGATTTCATTTTAAATGAATAGATCAAGCTTGAACTGTAAAAATTTAAGTTAAAGTAAGTAAAAAAAATATTATTTTTTTAAAGATTTTATCAAGCTCCTGGACAAATTTTCTTTTTATTCATGTTTTTTTCCCTTTTACACAATTTTAGAACAAAGGCTAAACATTTTCTGGAGCAGCACCCCCACTAATTTTAGCTACGAGCTGCCAATGTGTATGAGGCTCCAAAATATCATTAGGATATGACAAAGTCTAGTTAGAAAATCTGCACAGCTTAACGATGTAATTCAATAAAATGTGTATCATTGATATTTAATTATTTTAGTGATATATCTATACACATATATATGAAGTGGTCAGAACTGAAACCAAAGAATCACAAATTTGTTCTTACAGCTTTACCATGTTAGATAATTAAGCTTGATTGCGCATGAAAATGTCATTCACACATGGAGGCTGAGTTAATACGTAATTACAGAGTCTGCTAAAAAATGTTTATCCGTATAGACAATACAAGCTTGGAATATCATAGTCAAAGTTTCTCGTTCAAAAAAGTTTGCAATAAAGGTGTTGAAGGATATAATGTTAAATAACAGAAATGTAATAGACTTTTATGATTAAAGTTAGCAAGATAAAAATAGAACACAAGATATATCTGGTAATTAAGTTGAGTGTTTGAGAATCAAGAGAATGTGTTTTGAAAGCGTTAAATCATAATTTATTTTGTTGTTATAACTATGTTAGTGAAAACCAGGCCTATAAAATAAATCAATGGACATGGGAGACCTACATCATTGTCTCAAGATCTTGACTGCCTTTCACTATTGACATCCCCATAGCAAAGAAAAAGAAACTTTTCAAACTATGCTAAGCTTGCGATATTTTGGAGTGATTTCATGGTTGGTATATTATAGCTCTTGCTTCAATCAGAAAAAGCAAGCAGCACTACTTCTAAACCATATTTGAGCTCAATCAGAAATTTATGTTGACCGAATTTAATTTTGACATGTTTAGAAAGCTGAAACCATTGAATCTTTATAGTTTTAGTTGTAATGTTTTTGAAAGTAAATGTATTCATAAAAATATGATTTTTTTTAAATTACTATCAATAAAAAAGTGCTACTAAGTACTTTTAGCCTTTTTTTAAAAATAAAAATAAAAATTATCAGAACTTCGTAATACATGTAGCTATAAAATTAACAATCACATTATAAGGACAAGCACTTGATATTCTATCACTTAGTTAATTTGTAATTTATTTCTAAGAAAATAAATGGTACGGTGAACCACACAAACTTTCCCTCAAGTTTATCTTTTTAAAAAAAATTTACTAAAAACTCGTAGTATTTGAAAAATGAAATAACATACATTGCTTGATAAAAACTTCACCAAAAAGCATAAATGAAATAATATACGTTGTTACAGATATTAAGAAAAGTTGAGCACCTCTGTCCACCAAAGAGCATATCAATCAATTACATATTTCAAAGTGCTCCATAAACAATATTAATGTTTTCTTATAGCTCAAAACCTATTGGTTTTATAAAAATATATTTTAGATAAATAATTTTTAATCTTATTAGTATTATATAATTACGATTATAAGTTATTTCTTATCTCAAATAGATCAAAATTGAACATTTCTGCTTGTGTTAAGTACCCTCAAAGTAATTTTTATGTGAAAATTAAAATAGCAATTTTGATTTTAATGTTGAACAGTGTCTAGATACAAAGTTTAATCAAAATTTTTATAGAGGATTTTAGAAAAACAATTTTTATTTCTCTTTTTGCCCTTCAGTAAACTTCCCTTGAATTTAGAATTGAATATCTAATTACAAAAATCCATCCTGGGAACCTTAGTAAAATCCTATGTACCAAGTTTTATCTTGATATAAAATGGTTTCGGCTCTAATCAGAAATACAGACAGACGGCATCTCGAAAATAACGTTTTCTGTTTCAGGGGGACATTATTCAAACTCTCGAGCTCAATTTTTTTTTTACTATCATAATACTTCTCGGTCTAAGGGGTCGAGATGGAGTAAAAACAACGTTAGTTTGAGCTTAGTGACTCTTTGCAGTTAACCTACGATATTATCTTAACGTAATACAAACTGGTTATTGTATTTCACCCTAATTAAATTCATATTTATTGTTTAAATGCAATAGCGATACTACGCTGTTTTATTTATAGCAAGTACTTGAATACAAATGAATCTAATGTGATATTGATTGAAATTTACGGTTTTGAATGTTACCATGTTTAGGAGATTCTATAGTGATGTATTCCCGATCCGTTGAAATTACTTGTAAAATCCCTCACATGTAAAAGTACTATAATAAATGTTCACTACACGTTAATATTAAAGATAATGGAGATGATATTTATGCATTGATGGTCCATGTATTTTCCAGTGTTTGTGTTTTATGATTGATGAGGTATCACAAAATGATAGGTATAGTACATGCCGCCAGTATAAGCTTACACGAAAACAAATCTATTCAAGTTTGTTTTAAAAGTCCACACAAACAGATCTGTTAAATCCTATTATGCCCAACATTCTTTTATGAATGAGTACAGAAAAGCTGTCCTCATTTTTATTTTAAAACCTTGATCCCCCTTCTTTTTTATGTTCCAATATTGTTATATCTCCATCTAGTATTCATATTTATTCCTAGTCCTTACACAGGTATCTTTGATAGAAGGTACTAAATTATGATTTAGACTATGGTTTTACACATATAGGGCATACCTTTGAATAAAATATAATAGGTATAATCTAACATGATATATAATTTATTGTGAACTAAAATATCTATAGAAAGCTTTAGAACATAATATATCGGGTAAATATGGAATGAATCAATCGGCCTCGTGGTATAATGGTCAGAGCCCATGGTTGCTTACCCAGCGGTCCTGGGATAGATTCCCGGCTGGTACCAGGATATCTTTTCCGAAAGGGGAACTACCCCAGGGTTTTATTTATTAGGCTTGAGCTAGGTTTAAGAGTTTTCGCTGGTTTCACAACATCATACTCACTATCCCCATTATCTCATCTCATAGGGACATGAAAGGAGCCCCCACAGAAAGGATGTACAATTAGTTCATTCGGGCGTCCCCTGGAGAACGGTATATTAGTACTGGCTAATTTTGCCACTAACTGGACTACAAACGATGTAGCCCAGACTCGTAAAATTATTATATATTATTGTTTAATCCAAGCATCAGATTTTAAGTCAAGTATTTTATTCTCTATATTTTTTTATAAATAATATCAATCACTTTGAATATAAATGTTTTCGGTATACTTTATTTTATTAGTGCTACAAATAAAAGTTTCAACCAAACAACGTTTTGAGTCAAAATAATATTGTTCTTGGATCTACTTACATGCAATAAATAAAGTTGTCCCTAAATAGGCAATGCTAGAAAGTTGACTTTCCCAGTGGCGATATAACATTATTGGTGTAGGGTCAAACATAGAGGATTTGGGGGAGGGTAGGGGGGGGGGGGCTTGGCCAACCAAGCCAAATGGGAGTTCCACATTTCTTCCCACCCTCTTTTCATAAAATGTTTTAACACAGGAAATTACTTATTGTGGTCCTCACTGGGATTTATTTTTTTATCATACGCCTTTGGAAACTGTTTAGAGTTGTCTTCCCCCATTTTTATTCTGGTTGTTCCTATAAACTATTTAAAGTAATTCTTACCCATTTTTAAAAATTAATAATTAGATTATTCTCGAAGCTATTTGAAGATGTCATCTCCTGGTAAATTTTTAAAATTTGGATTTATCTAGAAGCTATTTATAGAGTTCTTCAGCTGGATTTTTAAAATTAAATACTTCAAAACGCTATTTGGAATAGTCCTTCCTTGATAAATGTTTGAAAGTTGGAATTCTTTAGAAGTTATTTGAAATTTGATGAAAGCCCATCTTTCAGCTTTATATTAGAAAATATCAGAAAGGAGTGAAATGAATCTAAGGGATGAAAATGTATTCCAGGGGGAGCCAATGACCATCCCCAATCCCCAGGTTCCACCGTCACCGGACAAGACAGATTTATGATATAAACGTGTTGTAAACTTTATTAAAGATAAATATTGTATTTTTAAAACTTTATTCTGTCTATATAATGGACCCAAAAAATAATTTATTGAAACTTCAAAAAGTCTAAATTAATAATAAATTAATAACTACAAATTGGGCCAGTTTCATATTAAGAGTGAGTACGCATCATGTACGGTGCTATACTAAATACAGGACGACATCTGCCTGGAGTAGAATGGAATGAGACACTGGACCATTCCATTAGAATTTAAGTGTGTGCCATCTTTTATTTGGTATAACACCGTACTTTAGACGTAGGGCTTACATAATCTGATTATGAAACTGGCCCAAATTATTTCGAAATTGGGCAAAATGTTATAAATATAAACTAAATACAGCATTGTACCAAAATTGTATTATTTTAAATTAATCGTGCTTATCTTTTAGTTACTTGGGTTTGTAAAATGATGAGTAATATTTAACCTCTTTTCTTTTTGTAAACTGTATTTCTCTTTGTGTTGTAAATTAATGTATACAGCCTAAATTTTATTTGTTAGTCACCTCAAGTAGGAACATAACAGGTGAGCTAAATTATGCCTCACGCTGTTTATTGCGATTTCCAGCCATAGAACCATGAATATAGCAATTCATTTATTAAAAGTAATATTGTGTAACTTGTCTTTATACTCCAAATCACAATGGAAATAAATTATTTACACTTCGTTTACAAATAACACGTTGTCTAGTTGATAAAAAGTGATTCCATCTACCTACGTAAGTAGTAAGTAATTATAATAACAATAAATAAACATATTAAGAACACTATATGTCCAGACAACTATAGAAAAAAAAGTAAGATAGAAACAGAGGAGGATTGAAAACGGGTGAATATTATAATACGGAGTTATTCAGATTTATTCATATCTCCAGGTAAAAATTATACTGGTTGTAGGGGGTCACCAGACAAATATTTTCATACTGTGAACTTTGGTGACACCAAATGGCAGCGCTATTACAGGTCAAAGTTGGCGCTGTATGCACCTGGGGGGTAGGCAACTCATCAATCTTCTGCGCATAGTAAGTAGAGTGTGTTGTAAATAAAGTAACAGGCATTGTATTGCCTGGCTACAGGTATTCATAAGGACTTCTACTATCGTGTGGGACAGGATAGAGAGCTGTGGTGATGCCTACGTTAGTTTGTGTGGCGTGCTTCATGTGTTGCCCACACCCTAGGTGCATACAGCGCCAAATTTGACGTCTCGTACCGCCGCCATTTGGCGTCGTCGACTTAAATCTTATTGCGTGGAAATACTTGTCCTGTAACCCCATACAACCCATATAATTATTACCTGGAAATCTGAATAACCCTTTATATAAGGGGGTCACGGCGTTCAGTCGTAAGGGACCGGCCCGACGTACGGCGGTCGGGGGTGCGCTCTGGGCCCGCGCACGTTTCATATAAACAAGAACTAGACTGTCTTAGCCACCTTCCGGTACTGACAAATCTATAAAAATCCAGTCGGGGCGCCTCCACGGGGCGGCCCCTGGGCAATGTGATGGACGTTGGGAGTCCGGCATATCTAAGACCCCGACAAGGTCACCTATGTGTGAGGAGCGAGGCTCCTCGACACGCACTAAGCGGTTGGTTGAGCCTACCCGTGCAGCGGGGGTAGCTTGTCAGGGCAACTCCGGACAGCCAGTCTCAAGAAATGGTGCTGAGGGGGTGGCAGCCAAAATGTTGGGGGACAAAGTACTGGGGCTTTTGAGAACGAAGGTGCGGAGACGACTGTTCGGGGGCTAAGCTCCTGACTTCCTCGTGGTGGGTGATCACTACGAGGAGCCAACTCCTCCCTCCATCCAGTCCCGGTGGGGGAGGGGATTCCTCAAGTAACCCAAGGCAGGCTGGCATGGAAGGGCTAGTACTGGTTTTTCGGGTGCCCTAGTGTCCAGAATGGCACTCATGGACTTCGGTCTATGTCCGGCGAAAGGGTTCTGGTCCCGATGGGTATCAGTGGTTGCACTGTAAAGGGTCACAGATCCTTGGGACAGTGTAGCTGGGAAGCCCTTTGAGGGGTCTCTTCGGAGATTTAGTGGATATGAAAGCCCTTTGTGTAAGCCGATGGCGAGATATTTTCCCAATACCATCAGCGAATATCTGACCTGTATCAATGTGGTAGCACCTTTTTCTCGTCTGTGTTACCCAACCACCGGAGATCTACGAGAGGCGTGTTTAAGCCATTTGTTTGGATATCTACTGAAGATAACCACGACCAGAGATAAACTTAGCAGATATTTCCCCTTACTATCCACAACTGCTGGTGGTAAAAGGGTTGTGCAGATTGATCGACATTAATGTACACATGTCAGCTCTGTAGGATTACTGGTGCTGTAGTACATAAGTCTTCACACTCAATCAAATACAAAATGCTTATAAGATTCTTTAAATACAACTATCTCACTGAATTTTTTAATCTTTTTACATTTTTTCCTTTCTACAGTCTAATTTAAAGTTATAAACGAGATTTATGAAGTTAGTCTACGATTAAGTTTATTTTTGAATTCAATGAATTGTATTTTTAAATACTCTCTAAATTTTTCATGTATTTAATATATTTAACTTGTACTTTCTGAACCGGCTATATATATTAACACAAGTCTAATAAACTAATTTAAATCTATAGCAGACACAACATCCAGCCCCCACCTGTTAATTCATCACTGTGAAAGGTTAAACCCACATTTAACAAATGATACATTTTTCAGCCATGCCAGGAATTGAACCCGGGACTCTTAAGCCTGCTCTAGGAACTTGGTATAATAATTAAATCAAGTAGGCCTACATTGCATAAGTCTATCTGTGCCTCTATTGTATACTCTAAGAGGTAAATTTAACTGATAGATCATGCAGCCCACGACCAAAATTTAGTTGTGAGAAAATCTTACTTCTAATGTGGTCATATAACCCTTTCTAAAATCATCATGGAGAATGAAAAATTGAAGGGTGGAGGAGAAGGTTGGTGAAAATGTACAGGAATAATTTTTGGGAAGAATCAAGGAATTACTTAACATGGTTAAAGGAACTAGTGTTATAGAAAAGTGGGCGTTACGGGAGTAGATAAACGAAATTAAAAATCACGGGGGCTATCGTTTTGCATGAGAGGGACCCTAGAAGTGTGGAGAACAGCAGAAGCAATAGGGCAGCTGTGGCAGTGGATGTAGTCTATGGTAATAGAGATGGGGAGGAGGAGTTTGGGGGCAATCATCTTGGTGCAGCATGTAGATACCGGTAAACAGTGGAGAATACGGTTATCAAAAGATGAAAAATAATCACTGACTGACCCTGCTGTGAGGGAGGGATTATGTTTTCTGGGGCTTATAATGGAGAGCTACGATAGTGTGACACAAGGCTAAGGGTCGGAGGGGATTACAAGTTGGGCGAGCTGGGTGTCTGCTTATAAATGGTCGTTGGTGATTTTTTTTGAGCTTAGAAATAACAACATCCCTTTGATGTCTGTTGCATCAAAATGAGTTAAATTAATAAACAATTAATTAAATTTAAGATTAATTTAATAAAGAATTAATTTTGTATATTGTAATAACGTTGCATAGACTGAAAGTTATCAGGAGAGGGCAATTTCAGACCTGCGCAGCACCTACTATAAAGTCAGTTACCTAAAGAGGTTTTCAAAATCTCTTTCAGTCACCAAACCAGACCATTTTATTTAATAATATATCTAATTGAAGCTTTTTACTTATTTTAATAATGGTGTAATTAGTTTTAAATTTGATAAATAAAAACATGTTATTGCATTTGAGCTGTAAAAATAATTGCTTTATGAAATGATAAAATAATCACACCATTATACCTGGAATATGCTTACGCATCGGTATTTCGTACAATAAACCAAGCTATAAATAATTATTTAAATTGAAATAGGTAATTTTTACAATTTACACTCTTCTTTTGTGATTTTTAAATATTGAATTCATGTGTTTCCTATCAATACATAATTTACAGATATATTTATTAAAACCAGTGTAGTTATGCCCTTTTTACGTTGTACCTTCCAATCATTGTTAAAATATTAACAGAACACTTTATCGTTTTCCAAACAGTTTTTATGAAAGCTTCCCAACCCTCTTTGAAGTTTGATCCATCTGGACAACGAGACTCAATTAGTTGTCGGTCACAAACTCTGATAAGTTGGAAGTGATGGGAGAAATATCTAATAAAGCTGGGGGATGATCCAATGTAGTTAAATGTTGCCAAGTGCAAAAAGTATCACATACATAGTAAACAAAGCCGTCTCTAGGTAAAGTGGGCTATGTTTCTCTTACATTGGTGGAAACTCGACATCCCC
This sequence comes from Timema shepardi, assembly GCA_902151425.1. Taxonomy (NCBI): domain Eukaryota; kingdom Metazoa; phylum Arthropoda; class Insecta; order Phasmatodea; family Timematidae; genus Timema; species Timema shepardi. The sequence goes on from CABFVX010002443.1 coordinate 11,673, forward strand.
TATTCAAGTTCAAAGTTGGGTGGCTACTTACTGACTGCTGAAGAAACAATTCACGGGCAAACATGATTCATGAATTATTTATACTACGCCATTTGCATATCAAAGAGCTAGTCTCATTTATTTCGGGTTAAATAAAATTGAAACACCTATGTTTTGAAAACATATTTAAGAAAAATGGATTTATTTTTGGATGTTTATAGTTTGATTAACAATTTGAAAAATATAAGCAGTCAGTCTGAAATTTCCATTAAAAATTTAATTTGTCCATTCACAAACATATGGGTACACAATAAGAGCATAGAAAAGATCTAAAAGCTCCAAAGTGAGAATTATTGTTTATTATATATCTAGCTATTTATAGCTAAATAAATATAATATTTTTTTACTATCCTCTAGTTGGTTGAATAATTAATTAATATAATATTTATAAATAGTTATTTAACATACTTATTTTATATTTATTTAATACATTATATTTATAATATACCATCATTTTATTGACTTTATTTGACATACACATATTTCCCATATAGGCATACCACCTGGTAATATTACTCTAAGAAAATAAAGAGTCCACCTATTTCATGATTTAGTGGTTTTCAAGTTTAAGAAACTCTTCTTGTATTGATTTATTTTGTTTTTAAAACAGATTCTATAATCAAACACATATATTATTGACATTTTGTAATCAATATCAATGGCTATCCAAAAATTGCACGCGCTCAGATTCTATTTAACATTCAGAACCACAATTCCAACGAACACTGACCAGCAGGATTATAACAGATAATAGACCTGCGGTTTGATATGAATTCGGCCTCACCAATTTTTTTGGCCTTATATTAGGTTAAGTTTGTTTAGGTTATGCTATGTTAGGTTAGGTTATTCTAGGTTAGATTAGCTTAGCATTTTGTTGTGTCTTACTTGCAGGTTTTCGATCAGCCTGAGAAATTTTTTACAGTCATATTAAATGGAGCGCCACATCAGCCGGTGCGGTACGCTTTGTTTACAATTCCTAAAAAAAGAACTCGTGGCCAACTATAATGTGGAATTAACGCTAAGCTTTCTTTAACGCATGTGAGCTCGTAGTCCAGCTGTAATGTGGGATTAACGATATCCTTTTAAACGCATGTCATAACAGGTATACCTAGCCCAATTTTAATACGTCCAACTCAAGTAATTTTAAATTCATAAACTATAAAAGGTATATTACCCACTGAACTCTGAAACATTGCTTTGAAAAACGGAATTTAATTTTATCATTGATTTTATGTTTATTAGCAACGTATCTTACTACCCGTTCGGGTTATACGCACTTACGCCCATTCGTAATGGTAGGATGATTTTGAGATTAAATGGAGGACTTACAGTTTAACGTGGGATCCGAACCACGGTGGAGGCCTAGCATTCCACACATTCACAAGTTGTGATTAATACACGTCTTGTCAGATATGAAGGAAGGGTTTTTCAATCAGATAAATCTGTGCCTGGACCGAGGATTGAACCCCAGGCATTTAGCACAGAAGTCTGACACCTTACCCCTAGACCACAAGGTCACCCTGATGTTATGTTTAAGGCACTGGCTAAAACATACGGTAAAGTTCCACCAGTCGCAACTGAAATTGTATTCGATCCCATTAACGCAATTAATAAATCCATACAAAACGAAAACAAATAACCACTTTATTATTATAATATCACCCATTTGAATATGTCTAATATAAACATTCATATAAGGATCAAATAATTATAAAAGTGATAGAAACAAGTTAAAATACAACACCTTAGCTCAGTTGGTAGCGTGTCCACCTACTGAGCTAAGGGTCCCGGGTTTGATACCCGACATGTCTGAAAAAGTATCATTGATGAAAAATATGGCTTTACCCTCTCACATTTATAAATTAACGGCCGGGGACTGGATGTTGTGCCTGTTATAGTCTTAAGTTAGATTATAAGGCATATGAAGCTATGACAGGCCTAGCAAGCCAGTAGTGGAAAATATATATGGCTTGAATAAAAAACTGACCCAGTCTGGAAACAGTAATGGATGAAAAAAGAAAGAAGCTATTATATGAACACGTAATTTTTTCACAATAAGTAACAGTAATATTTGTATTAAGGTAGTTTATAAAATAGAATGAACAAAATGTAATCTTAATGTTTTAATGACCTAGTTATGATATTTAAACATTTGGAATTAACATATACAATACTTACAAATATAATAAAATAACAATTTATCTGGAATGTCATTTAACACAGAGAATGTATAAGAGCATGAATGCTATCTAACTAAGCTAATCAAAGCTAGTCCCTAGCTCATTATTTAAGAATAAGTATTTTTGGAAATTAAAAAAACATATTCTAAATTATATCCGTGTAACATGAAGCCATTGTGACACGTGTGACATTTATACCCCTATCTGGACAATTCATGTTGAATGCGTATAACCCGAACGGGTAGTAAGACGCGGTGCTAATAATAATAATAATAATAATAATAATAATAATAATAATAATTCATGTTGAACATAAAAAGGACGATTATTTTTACTACTATAAATATACTGGATTATTGGTGACGGGAGTATCGGGGTTCAAATCTCAGTTGGGTGTATTAAATGGTTTTTCTCATCTCCCTCCATGCAAATCGTTCACACCTCCTCTAAATCCAACCCTCCTCGTCCTTAGAACCTTAACGTAGTTTGTACATATACGTGTAACCTGAACGTGTGCTAAGACGTGATGCTAATATATATTATAATATTACTTTTATATTTTGTTTCGGACTAGGGCACAGAGAATATTTTCAAATTTTTAAAACAACACCTGGACACGGGATTTTTACTGGGGAACTCAGGCTTGTGTGTATATGCTTCAGCAAATTGGACAACAACATTTTGTGGTGTATTTTCTCTGTCTTTTTCTCTTAATAAAAAGAGAAGAAATAACTTAATTAACTCAGATGTACAAAGTATAGGCATTCTAAGAGGCTAAATAAGTCGATTTCTGTATTCGAATGATATTTTTATATTTTTAAAATAAATTACTTTTGCTAGACGTCAAGATGTTTATTCAAATATTATTATATTTATTATAAACTATGTTGAGTCTCATAAATACATATTATCTTACTTTATTATATATTCTCAAACCTGTAAAACTATTTTGGTTTATTGACAAAAGTAGTTTTCGATAAAAAAAAAACTATTGCTATGTTAGATATAAATAATGTATACAAATATGTTTTGAATTCAAACCAGTTCCTATATTGCCATGATAGCCGACAAATATTCATATTTTTCACCCCAAAGAAGGAGAATCTTAAACCTGATCAAATTACAAACACCGCTGGTTGTTATTCATGTCGTTCCTCTCACGTTCATATAACACAACAAATAATGAATCAATATTGTTTTCAATATCCAGAGTTGTGGCCGGATAACACATAAGAGTATGCGAAATATAATATTTATAAAGTTTATATATACATACATATAATATAATTTAAATCAACTGCTATGTTATAACATCTAAAATAATACGTAATTTTCTAAATACAATTTTAAGTCACAATCATCATGTCAAACTGGCGTGACTCCCTCGTATTAATTGAAATGTTTATCCATACATTTTTTTGATGAAATCATTTATAATTATGGTGTAAAATATATTGATAAAACATAAATTTCAAATATAACATTATGATAATGAGTCAAAAATTTGTATTTGTGTATTTATTTATTTCGCCATGTCTTAGTACCCGTTCGGGATATACGCATATATTGAATACGTATATTATATAAGGATGAGAAAGGCACTATTTAAGAGGAAGTGCACATGCATTCACGTGAATGCATAGTGGAGAACCATTTAGATAAAACCCTCTCAGTACACCCGACCTGGTTTCAAACCTCGGTATCCCCATCACCACGATTCCAATCTCTTGTGAGAGTGACACCTTACCCATTCTACCACCGAAGCGGGTTCTTGAGTTATATTTAAATTCATGTTTTTACGAGGGGTTGATTTATTGGGGTGGATCAACTCTTGTATAAGGATAAAAGTGAGTCATTATTTCCGATACCTTAGCTCAGTTTAAAGCGTGTGTGTGTACTGTGCTAAGGGTACAGGGTTAGATTCCCGTGGTGGCCGAAAAAATTATCATTGGTGGAATGTGGGTTTACCCTTTCACAGTGAAGAATTAACGGCTGGGGGCTTGATGGTGTTTATGTTCTAGTATTAAGTTATATTATAAAGCATGTGAAGCTACAAGAGATCTATCCAGCCGGTAGTGGATAATATATGCCTGGAATAAGAAAGTGGCCCAGGCCAAAGGCTGGAAACAGTAATGGATGTAAGAGATTATGATTATTTGTTAGCCTATATATTTAACACTAGCTTGTCAAGTGAAACTCTTCCTCTTATATGGGAACAATCTGTTGTCATACCTATTTATAAAAAAATGGGCAAAAACAAATGCTTGTAGCTATAGACCAATATCTCTCTTAAACACTTCTCCAAAGTATTCGAGAAAATCATACATGAGCATACTTTCCACCACCATAAAAATAAACTCTCAGATAATCAACATGGCTTTATAAAAAATAAATCTACTGTCACTAATTTAGTAGAATTTCTTGAACATGTTTCCCCTCAAGTCTCTGCCCAAGGTCAGGATGATGCTATTTATTTTGTCCAAAGTAAGGAATTTGACTTCTGTCAGCATAGTATCATTCTATCTAAACTTAGTAATTTTGGCCTTTCTCTGGCACACCACAGGGTTCGAATATAGGTCCTCTTCTCTTTAATGTGTTTATTGATGATGCTAGTAAATATTTGAACTCATCTAGTTATTTACTCTTTGCTGATGATGTAAAATTATTTAAAATTATCAAATCTATTGCAGATTGTATAGATTTACAAAATGATGTAAATGGTATTCTACAATGGTCTTTTGAAAATGGCATGTATATTAATAAATCTAAGACCAAATCTATATCTTTTACTAGGAAAACTAATCCTTTCTGTTTTACCTGTAAATTGGGCAATGATAACATAGTTCGCATCTTTTATATTAATGATTTTAGTGTTATCCTGGATAACAAACTTTATTTCTACTATCTTGTTGACCATGTAATCTCGCAATCATTGAAATTACTTGAATTTTTAAAATTTATTACTTCATTATTTAAGAGTATTTAAGAAAGTTGACTGTTTTTTTATGTTTATACTGCACCCTGTTTAGATCTAAGTTAGAATATGCTACTATTGCTTGGAATACCATTACCTTAACTGACTATCTTAGGTTGGAAAACGTTCAAAGAAACTTTGTCGCTTGGTGCTATGATAAATTCTTTACTAACTGGATTTATGATTAGACAGAATTAGAAACCTATTAGGGCTCCAAACTCTCTTCTCGCGTAGACTTTATTGTGATGACCTTTTTGTTTTTAATAATTTCAATAGCAAAATTTGTTGCAAATTTGCTCTTGATCATGTAGGCATTCATATACCTTCTCGGGCTTCTCGTAATCCAAAATTATTTTTTCTCAATATTATGTTGATCCCTATAGGTCACTGTATCCATAGCGCAAATTCTATATCTATTGAATTCGACTTTTATCATAAAAGAAAAGCTAAGCTCAGAGAGTTATTTGGGGAACTCACATATCAATAATTTATCATGTAGAGGTTCTGCCTATAATATTTAAATTTACAATATTTTGATTTATATTTTGCATATTGTTACTGCTTTTAAACACTCTTTAGTTATTTGTTATTATTGCTATTTTTTGTTCTTGTCATTACTAAATACAATTTTTTTCGTAACTATTCATCAGTATATTTAATCATATAGATATTATTGTTTATCATATTTTCTCGTGTAAATATATGTATTTGTATGGTACTTGTGTACTTTTCAGTGCTGGTCCAACACGACTTATAAACTAAAGTAATCTTACCTTTTTTTTAGCACTGTGTCTAACTACCCATTCGAGCTATACGCTTATGTTCTAATTACACTAATGATTTAGGGCAGGGGTTCCCAAACTTTTTGAATGGCGTAACGTTACAAATAATTCCGTTTTTTAGAGAACCACCAAGATATTGCTGGATATTGACTGTTTCGGTACGTTTTTAATTGTTGCCAGGGATATAATAACACAGACTGCGCAACTGAACCGGCTGTCTGAGCTCGAATCAGTGATGCCCCTCCCCCCCTTTCCACTACTGATTAAATCCGTTTTAATTCTGACTGGAGTTGGTTGCACTATATCTATGAGATTTTTGATTAGGCTCTATTTTTTCCCGACTTTGGTATGTTTTGTTTGGTTTAACATGGCGTACCCACAAGGAGAAACAGTACGTACCACTGGTTGTACGCGTATCACAGTTTGAGAACCGCTCGTTTAAGGGATTATTAAGATTCTATTCAGAGGAATTGTGCCTACATTTTCGTGGAGGGAGAATGGAACACTATTTTGATAAAAACAACCTCAGTACAACTGCCCGAGATTCGAACCTTGATCTCCCCGTCATCAGTAGTCTAGTCTACTGCAAAAGTAGCGCGTTAGACCACGTGGCCACCTAAACAGTTCTATCCTTAATTTTTACCTATATTATTAAAACTACGCAGTAAACGGTTTTCCTCAAATTATCACTAAATTACAGCGTTTTCAATTGAACGAAAACTAGCTTATATAATAATTTATTTTAGTTGCTTTGTTTGAAATGGAATTATATCTGACATGCCCCAGGGAAAACGCAAAGAATGAATATAAAAAGATACATTTTTGTCTGCTCTATGTAAATAGAAACCTTTATTTCATGTGACACGAGCGTTTCCCCTTTCACGAGGCCGTCAAAAACACGTATTACTGATTACAGCCCATAGAGCTACAACGACAAACTTGATATCAAACGAATAGCCGTAAGTCAAATGAAATGTCAAGTTTCAAACTGTTAGATATTTTAAATTAAAATAATTTCATAAATATGTTTTATATAGAAATGCAACTCTCCTGTTCAAAAATTTAACTACTAATAACATTTGTGTTGATACGTCTTTAAATATCCAAAAATAATGTTACGTTAACAACTTACTAATGTAATTTTATGTCACAATTTTAATATATACTTAGCACCACGTCTTACTACCCGTTCGGGTTATACTCTTAAGCACTAATTACGCTAAGGGGTTAGGAATTGGGAAGGTCGAATATAGATGAAGTGAACCTGCATTTGCTTGGAGGAAGAGTGGAAAACAATTGATGAAAAGCCACACCCAGCTCACCTGAGCGAGATTCGAACCTCAATCTTCCCGTCCTCGGCAGTCCAGCCTGTTAGCTAACTACGCCACCGAGGCGGGTAATTTTAATATAATTTTTATGAATTGAAATTTAAAATAAGTGAAATATATTTTACGTAAAGTACATTCAAAGAAACAAAATATCATAATATTTGTAACAGCATTTATAGTTCTTGAGATAAATATTAGGTTGGCGTTTCAAAGTAGAATTTTATATCGTTATACTTAAATAGATAAAATAAGATGAGAAAGGCAAAAATTACAGGAAATACACTCGCAGTTGCGTGGATGAAGCGTGAGAAACCCCTAAGGAAAAATAATATCAGTATATCCTGCCTGGATTTGAGGCCCAACGTCCCTGTCACCAGTAAACCAGACGATATTATACTGACGCCTTACTCCATTTTCCCATCTATTCGGGCTATAAAATAAATTTGATACCTGCATAATGGTTTGAACTGGATTATTTACTGATTGAGTTTGAATTGAATTATAAAACTTGTAGAGGAAGGAGACGTAGACAGCCACTAGTTTTGTTAAATTAGCCCATTGGTGGATCTTATTAAAATCACTTACAATTAACTTATTAATTGTTGTATTGACCAAATCAAATTGTAATATTAATTCTTAAAATTATTCAAGAAAAACATGAGGAATATTCATAATATGATGGAACGTATGTTATTCTGGTAGAAAACCACTTAATCTATTATAGATTAAACTTTCAATGCAAGTACTTAAATTAGTTTCCATAAAATTGTATTCAACTTTATTTTATTAATGTGTAAGTAAATGCCGTTTTGATTTTCCTAAGTTCTTGACCTTTGTTGTTACCAAAAAGATCATCAGACTATGTGTTGGTCATATACATTTCTCTTGACCTACACTTTACTACTTTTGTATTTAGTTTAACACTCAGTATCGCTCCAAATAAAAACCTAATTTAAACAATAAGTACAGCATATAATTTTGATTAAAAGTACTATGATACATTCGTTATTACTAATTTGGATAATTTGAAGATTACGCCTATTTAAGAGCAAATGGGGAAGTAAGAATTTTTTAGAAATTCCACTAATAAATCGCTGCAGAAATGATCGGATGAGTATCATCATTTCGGAATCCATTCCCCGCGCACTGGCTGTGGTAGCTAGAGCTAAAGCTTGTTTCGCACGTTTGCCAAAAATAGAGAACAGAATCTGGTTTGAGTGGCGCCGAAACTCACACGCTGTGTGTTGAACCATGATGCATTACAACACAAACCTAAACATCTGATTATCAACATATTTTATTCTCTAGTGGATACACATATATTTTAGATCAATCCTCCTATGGATGTTTTCAAAATATAACGCTACGTCGTGGCACAATCCAATACATCGATAAACACGCTTTACATGAACGAGTTATTTCAAATATCCTCACAACGGCTAACGAAGCTGTCTGCTTGCTTCTGGCTGCTAAGCGGATGCGTTCTCTAATGCACATGAGCACTGATTTGAGATGGTTGGTTCTGAGATTTGATTGGCCCTCCCGTGCCAAACATCTCGGGAAGAGCGAACGAAGTAGAGATGAGTTGAACTTTGTGCTGATGAAGCGGAAATCTTGTGATTGGCCTAGATCGCGTCACGTGAACCCGTTTCTGCTCTGCGCTCGTTTTTCGGCGAACGTGTGACTCCACATTAAGTTACATTCTTTAAGGCAGTGTTTCTCAAAGGGTGGTCCGCGGTGTCCTATCAAATGTTCCACAGGATTATAAGAAGTTTAGTATTAATAATGAATTAAAGAATGTTAATCATTGGTCACATAAACGAGTAATACAAACATTTCAAATTAAAAAGATGAAATATCGATACTATTCTCTATTTCGTTCCTCTTTAGACAAAATAAAATAGGAAAGGAAATCTGTACAAACCTTTAGTCAAACAAATATGAACGATTATTTATAAAAAATGACGAGGTTTAAAATTTTAAAAGTAATATAAGACTATTACTTAATAATTCAATGTAATTATATGATTTTTTAAGTCTTTCTTTAATAAATTTATTTTTATCTTATATTTATAGTCATAAAGAGGAATTGCCTATAAATAACGTTTTTCCTGCATAACTTTAAAACCAACTAACCCTCAGGCCCTCTACCAGTTCCCCGGTGGTTCCCCAGTGCGCATATCTTACATTTGGTGGTCCTCCATTACCAAAACTTTGAGAAACACTGGTCTAAGGTCATAACCGAGTATTTCAGTCAAACACTCAAGCAATGAGCTATAGCAGCGGTTCCCAAAGTGTGCCCCGCGAAGGATCTCCTAGTGTTTCGCGAAGAGGTTGGAAAGAAAAATAAATAAAAATAAATGTGGCATGATCTCAAAACTGTGTATTTGTGCGGGCATTAACTGTGTTTAGGTAGGTATTGGGTAGAAATTGTTTAGCTCCTCCAGCGTGCTATGCATAACTGTAGCTAGCAAGTATTATAAAGCTGAAGTTCATGTCATGCGTCACCTCAATCAACTTTTGCCCCCCGCACCTTCTTGGAGCCATGCAAAACATCGAGAACGTCGGCGAAACACACAGACTGCACGCAGTGAAACCAGACAGAAACTCGACAGTGTCTAGTCCCGTCTCTGTGAGATCTTCGCCGCGCTTTCAGATAAGATTGTTAGCTTCAACGCTATTGGTACTGATGAATAAACATTAATAATATGGTTATGCTTAAAACATATAGCATTTTCTTGTTGTCCAATGAATAAAAACTATATGCAAATGCTTATTCTCGAAATATATCCTGCAGAAAATAGCATTTGCTGTAAATTTAAAGCATATGCTGAAACGGTTTAAGTACATGCTTAGAATCCAATGAATAAAGTTCAGCAGATACTAACGTTTACTATCATCTACTAAGAAATCTTTTAGGTAGCTCAGTCTGTAATTGAAGTATAGAAAAATATTGCATTCATGGCAGATTTTATGAACATTCGTAAAACTAAAGTTTACTGGACTAGGAACGATACAAATGAATATGATTACAAAAAATGCTATTGTTTTGATGATGTTAGTACGCAGTGGTTAAGTGATTATTTCTTAAGTGAAATGGCGGAAAAAAGAGGTAGTGCTCTAATCTCAAAAGAACGACTGAAATATTTTTTACGATGCGTATCAGACCCTGTATACTAAAATGGGGTCGGAGAAGAAATGGGTGTTCAATATGCAAAGTAGTAGAAGATGTTATGGAAAAAAATACTACTAACTGTTGTAAAGCGGATAAAATTCCCAAGCACGCCTAATGAAATCAATATTGCCAAAGAAAAGTGGTTTTAAAAATATGAATTTCCATTTTATTTAGTTGCTATTGATTGCACGTATATTGAAATCCCTAAATTTGAAGAACTGGGGATTAATATGTCAACAGGAAAGGATTTACGAGCAGAAACCCACAGAGCAATAAGCAAATTAAATTTAACTAGATATTATGTAGTGAGAGGGTAATCATTGAGAGATGTTTTGTTCAATTAAAAACCAGATTTACAATTTTACAGTATAAGGTAAGAAGAAACACTGAGTCGATTCTGAGTATAATTGTATCTTGTGTTGTCCTACATAATATAGCTAAGCTTTTGAAGGACGAAGACTTTAATTATGTATATAATGATTCTCATTATTTGAATGAAGTTCATCCTACTCAGGCTCAATATATAATCTGGATTCTAGGTGAGCGCAAGAGACAAAAAATAATCGAAGCAATACAAACATAATTTGAGAATAACTGTTGATAAAAAGCCATAAATAAATAATCCAATGTTAATGTATTAAATACTTTTGTTTACTAACATTATTTAATACATTTTATTTCTAAAGTAAGATAGTGTTTCTTTTCAAATGCTATTAACTATTGTTTCTTCATCTACAAAATATATTTGTGAGTCATATTTTCTCCGTTCATCAATTTCTTGCTGCTGTTGCATCCTTATTAGTTTCAGCTGTTCAAGAAGCATTAATCTCTCTGCAACTCAACTGTTGAAAGGCGTTTTGTCTCATCAGTTTTTACTGCTAAACAGTCTGTGACTTCCTTGAACCGTTTACTTGTAGGGAGATGTGTGTCAGGCTGTGTGTGAGTGTGTGCGCGCTTTATTGGAGTAGTAGGCCCAATGCTTGTGTCTGGTATTGATGAGCTGCTTCCAGATGATGTACTAGCATCAGCAGAACTAGAAATTCCATTAAAAATTGCACCTGGATTAAATAATAATATTTTTTTAAATGGATTTAAATAGAGGCAAAACATCTAGAAAAACAACACTCTTCTTTATCTCTTAACTAAAAATATGTAAGCTTTAAAGGGGTTAAGATTGTAATATCGCAGTGGATTTTATATGCCAAGGAAGAGATCTGAAATTTAAAATAATATTTAAAATTTATATTTTCCATTAATGGGAAGCATTTCTCTCAAATGTATCCACAACGTAAATATACACAAGCACACTAACGAACTTAACCTAACCTACAGGCAATAAAAATATAATACAGCCTACCTGGAGTTTTGGCAAATGTTGGGTTGGACTGAGACTGCACTAGGTAAGCCTACACTTTTCCCAGGTCTTGTTTTTGTTTACCGTTTGATTTCTATCAAATTTTTTCTTAATTTCTGATTTAATGTTATTAATTTTTCTAAACGGTTTGCAGAAATTTTTTCGTTGAATTATCTTTCGGTTAGTGGACACAGATCTGCAATAATTTCAGTGTCCTTTTTTGCTTTTATGTGGGGCAATTGTGATTTTTCAAAAACAATTTTGTGCTCCTTTAGCATCATGACAATGTGAGAATTTTTATCCCTCACATAACTACTTTACTCACTGTCATTATTGACTGAATCTATATTTTTATTTAAAGAATTAATATATTAATAGCCTAACCACTTACAAAACAAATTTACATAACCTGTTAACATGTATATTAGTCAACAGCTGATATCAAGCAAATGCTGAAATTCAATAAGCGTTGGCTAGTATATGCTAAAATTGTTTATTCATAGTAACTTTCAGCAAATACTTATTTTTTAAGCAGATTATTAGCAATCTTTTGCTTATACTGATTAAAATCTGCCAGTAAGTATATTCTTAATTTTGATTCATCAGGGCCATTGTCATTTGGTTTAGTAGGTACCTATTGAGGCATTAAGTGAAAATATCCTTGTTCTCAAGCCAAAAACACGTATGTGCACAGTTGATATTTTGATTAAACAATATTTAAAGTTTCCATTTTCAATTACTTTTAATAGGAAAAATTAAGTTTATATCAAAATTTAAACTATTTGGAATTCAAAAAATAATTCGTGCTTTTGCTATACAATAAATAATCCACTAACAACTTTAAAAATGCAGTTAAGTAAAACAGCAAAAAAAAAATGCACATTGGTGCCTTTGGCATCAGTGCAACGATAGTGACCCGTGAGGAATTTCTCTCCTGAAAAGTGTTCTGCGATCCAAAAAGTTTGGGAACCTCTGAGCTATAGTATCTATCTTCTAAAACAGGTATTCTTAAATGGATATTTTTATATGGTGGTATAAAGATTTCTCGCAGATTACTGTGGGCAGGATACGCAGCACGAATGGAAAAATCTAGAACCGTGTTCAGGATATTTACTGGCAGACCTAATAGGAAGAGACCATTGCAAAGGCCTAGAGACAGATAGGAGGATAGCATTAGAATGAACCTGAAAGAGATAGGGTTTAATGAGGTGGACTGGACCTTTTAGACACTTACTATCCCGGTAAATATTAAAATCGAGAAATCATTTTATTACAAAAATTGTGTTTTAAGGAAAACTACATGTGTCGAAATCAAAATACTTGATTAAATTTCAACATATTTTTATTTAATTCAAAATATGGTTGTTCACTTGTTTTGATAGTGAAGATATTCACACAGAAACATTAAAATGATTGATAAAAAAATCGTTCGACAGCTCATCTCACGTGATTTGAATTTTAAATTCTAAGCATTCGATTGAGTACCTGGGTCGTATTTTTTCTAAATATTGATATTTATTGTGAGATTGTTGCAAACAACGGTTATTTTCTATGAATATAATGTTATATTAATACAGTATTAGTTTTTTGCATATATAACTTGACTTTCAAGGCAAAATATAAACTTATAATCCAAGGATAATCCATGGGAGGTATTTCAACTCGTAATCCAAAGAGAAATATTGAGACTTTATTAACAATAACAACATGATATAATTCTTAAAGGTGTGCGAAGCTTCGAAAAGTCGAAGTCGAAGATCAAATCTCCTTCGGCTTCGACTTCGACATCTACAATAACCTTCGCATATTCGAAAAATGTCTAAGGAAGGATAAACCTTCGATAAATTACTAAACGATTTAAATTTATCTTACTAAATATTAAATTTTTCAATATTTGATCATTTTAAAACAGTTACTAAACAGAATTTTAACAATGGCTAGTAATTTAACTAATAAAACGTAAGTATGGATCAAAAACGGGTAAGTGAAATTATATTCACCATCGTCATTCGTCAACATAATTTTGTACAAAATAAAAATACCTATTAAGAAATAACACCATGGTCACTGGTATGAAGCAGATAAAGCGTTTTAGTTGTGCTATCATCGCAGCTCCTGTCTAATGTTTGGTCCTTAATATTCTATTTATTTTGAATTATCTGTGACAAATTTCAAGTGCATTTTGACACAGAAGTTTTTTTATAGATTCTCCGCATTTTCTTTATTTTTCAAAATGGCTGATACGGAAAGTAGGAAACGAAAACGGAATTTAATTTATAATTATTATCAGAGAAATACAGATAAAAAGACATGCATATGTAAAGTTTGCAAAATAATATTATAAACTCCGCGATGTAGGTAAAAATTAATAATAATAATATTTAGCACCGCGTCTTACTACCCGTTCGGGTTATACGCAGGTAAAAATTAAAACTTAATAAAGAACCAAATAGCCAAAGCTATTATTTATGCTTTTTAGTGAGGATTACTTCATCTAGATGTCATATTATGAAAATTGAAAAATGACACCTGAACACGGGAATCGAACCCAAATCAAGCCAAAAGTCCCGGGTTCGATTCCCGTGTCTAGGTATAACTTTTAAATTTTCAGAATAAAACTTAATTGATAAGTTACAAAGCTTATCAGTAAGCCTGTGTGCATTAGTTATTAATATAGTCCTTAGGTAACAAATAAGGAAATTTTCCTGGCCCTTGTTACTGTTAAAACCTAGAAAAATAATTAATTAAAAAATTAAAAGTGGCGATGAGTGACAAAAAAAATCCTAGGTACCTTCGACTTTGACTTTTCTTCGCGAGTTTCAAGATTCGCCTCGACTTCGCTTCGCATTTGAAAAGTGGCCTTCGCACACCCCTAAAATTCTTAGCATGATATACAGTTCTAAGCATTCTTTTGTACGAAGGGCGTGAGGTCTACTGTTCACTGAAATACTAGTTTTCCATTTATTTCTGATAATAAGTTTTACCAGAATAAATCTCTATCAATCTCAAACGTCAATCGTGTGTAGTTCTCATAAAAGCTAACACATCACTCTCTACATAATGTGAACAAGTGTGTTAATCTACATATATAGGCCACTAAAAAAGAATTGCAGTTTTTCCAGGAAAAAAGGGGGGATTCAGAGTAATAAAATAGTCTACCATTTTAACAAACATAAACAGTTCACATGATTTCTCCTAAAACAACGTAACTTGTGTCTGTAAAATCAAGTCTAAGAAATGCAGTTGGTTTGTAAGTCTGCTTAACTTGTGTTTTGAGAAGGTCAAAGGATAGACATATTTACATTTACTTACTCTATGGCAATGGGAACTCGAAAGTTCATTGCTGCACTTACAAAAGCACGCCACCTATCCCTATCTTGAGATAGTTCTATTGATTCTACCTCATTACACCCCATCTCTTTCAGGTACCTTCTAATCTTATCACCCCATCTGCGTCTAGGTCTTCCCACTAGTCCTTTCCCATTGGGTTTGTCAGTCACTACCCTGAACATGGTTCTAAATTCTTCCATTCATGCTGCATGTCTTGACCACCGTAATCTGTAAGATTTGATGATCCTAACAATATCATTGATGAATATATGGTATACAACTTATCATTATATAACTTCCTCTACTTTCTAGTAGCCTCATCCCATATTGGACCACATATATTCCTAAACCCTTTGTTTTCAAAACTTCTAAATTTACTTTTGCCATGTATGATAGACCATGTTTCACAACCAAAGAGAACAACCGGTAAAATTATTGTTTTTTGTATATTCTGAGTCTTACATTCCTTGAAAGCAGGTGAGGTGTCTAGAACCTACTGACCGAGTAGGCCTAATAGCATACATTTCCTGACTGTATTCCTTTCCTAATTTCCACTATAATATCGGTATTGCTAGTTAAAATCATTCCTAAATATTTAAACTCATTAACTATGTCAAATGATATACCAGTTATCATATTAACATTTCACATTAAGAATTTGACCAAATAAAATATATTTTATACATTCGTTTTAAGTTTTAAATAAAAATTTTCCCAAGTTTACTAAGGATGTTTTTTTACCATAATACATTTTTACAGAAGTATTTTTCAGGTAAACCATTGGCATGATACTATAAACAAAAGTAATAAGCTTAACAACGTATTATTGATTACCCTGGTTTTAACTAATGAATTGTTGTATTTTTAATCACACAAACTTGTGCCTTTATTTTAAAGCTGCAATACCAGACACAATTTTAACTTAATTTAATAATCTCATTTTAAGGGCCATTCGACACCTTAGCTCAGTCGGTAACATGTCTGCCTACTGAGATAAAAATTCCGGTTTCGATTCCCGCCATATCCGAAAATTTAGTATTGGTTAGATGTGGTTTTATTATTATTATTATTATTATTATTATTATTTAGCACCCCGTCTTACTACCCGTTCGGGTTATACGCTTAGATGTGGTTTTACTCTTTCACATTGATAAATTAACGGCCTAGGACAGGATGTTGTGACTGTCCTAGTTTTAAGTTAAATTAAAAAGAAATATGAAGTTATGACAGGCATAGACAGCCAGTATTGGAAAATATATGGCTTGAATAAGAAACTGACCCAGATCATGGATAGGAAACAATAATGGAATAATGGTTGTAACAAAAAAATTAGAATAGTGACAAACAATTTATCTTACACATTCCCCCATTTAATAACAATAAGGGTGTTGAGTTCAAAGCATGGAGTCCATTTTACTAACTAAAACTTCTTTAAATTTCAATAGTCCTCCTTCCCCCCCCCCCCCNCCCCCCCCCCCCTTACCCTTCTGTCCCGGCTTACTACACATCCGATCTATACTATTTTAATTAACCTAATGGGAAATGGATGAGGAAGGCAGAATCAGGAGGAAATGAGCCCGCATTAGCATAGCGTGAGGGTGAAATACCATTGATAAAAACACCCTCAATTCATCCAGCCTGGATTTGAGCCCCAACCTCTATCACCATAAAAAAATACTTGATGATCCTGTAACTTTTTACACGTGACCACCTATACGGTTAAATTACTTTCTTGATTAATATTTTATAATATACTATTAAGAGACAAAACATAATGTGATAGCATTCTTTATGTTTGTTATACAAAGATTTATTTAATTTATTTAGCACCGCGTCTTACTACCCGTTCGGGGTATATGCTTATGTACTAATTACTCTAATGGATTAGGAATTTGGAAGGTTATATTTAGAGGCAGTGAACTCGCTTTTGCGTGGAGGGAGAGTGAAAAACCATTTAGGGAAAACCACTTCAATTCGCCAGACCTAGATTCAAACATTGTTCTCCCGGTACTCGGCAGTCTGGCTCTACACCAAACTAGCGCGTTAGCCAACCATTATGCCACCAAGGCGGGTTATACAGAAATAAGTTATGATGATTTGTTTTCTGGGAAATGTTACTTTCATATGTGGTAATTGATTTAATTAGTTGAAAGCATTTATTTAAAAATTAATATAAAATTTATTTGGTCTTTATATTTAATAAATACGTCAACATACGTCAACATACGTCAACATACGTCATAATTTTAATTTCCTTATGTTTTATATTTTTGTAGGAAGTCAACTTGCTATCTTACTTTTCAGATATTATTAAATTAACGGTTTCATTTGGCATTTTTATTGTTTATTTATTTATTTTAATTCTCTCAAAATAATTTCAACCTTATGGCATCGCAGTATCTATTTCTGCGGGGGGGTAAGCTATTCATTACTGTTCTCATTATTCCAAAGTAAATTTCAGCTCATCTTAATAAGGTAGTTTATAATCCTTTCAACGTGTGATATCGCTGTTTCCAGGAAGTACTTTATCTTGTTTTACGCCTACATCCAAGGATTATTTACTAGGTTCTCTTCATTTTACACGGGATGATTTCGCCTTTGAGTAAATCAGGTTATTGTGTTTTATTAATGGACGTATCTATTGATCATTCTTTTAATGGCTCGTGATTTAAACCACGGCTGTCAATTATAACATTTTCATATAATTACTATTTAGTTTAAAAGTTTTATTCCCCATTTTTACGGTTGACGATACTTCCTCAAACAACTCTACTGCCATGGCAGCGTGGGGTGCTACCTGGTATGGACGGACCCCGAACGGGGAAAGGTTTGAGTCACGGAGGATTAGTTGGGTCGTGGGAATGAAAAGCAGAGTAAAGTTGAAAGAGATGTTCAAAAGTAACTTTTTATATATTGATACTAATTTAATACAAAAGGGGCTTGCGAAGTAGGTAGGAATGGGGGTGATGGGGGGGGGAGGGGGGGAGGGGTGTTAAAAACTTCCAAAATTAAAATAATAGATTACTTCTCAAATTGTTGACATTTTTCAGGTGGGTATAGGGACAACCCCAAACCATATGACGGTTTTAAAATTCTTAAATATAAATAGGCCTAAGAAGGAGCGAAAAATTCAAAATTTTCAAAGCTAATATAAAAAAAAACTTTTTGGGAGAGTAGAAAATTGAAATTCGGCATGTAAGTAAATAGAACTTCCTTTATAACCGAATGACGTTTTAATATATAGATTGAAGCCTGGAAAATGGAACAGCTAAACATGTTTACAGCTAATGTGTGACACTATTTTGGACGTGGTTAAAAGTTTAAATTATGTAGGCACATAAATAAACTATTTAAAATAACCAAATAGGTCTTACAATTTTAAATAGGAAATATGAAAAATTAAAAAGGGTTGGAGGGAGTTAAAAAGCTTAATAAAATATCTTAAGCTAGTAGAAAAAAATAATCTTGATAGGGTGGAAAATATTTTACAGGTAGATGAAAAATCTAAAAATAAAGAAATACAAAATCTCAAGATTATCTCAAAAGGGATCCATTTGCGTTGCGAATACAGAATTAAAAATCAAATGATAAATTAGCGTCCATCTAATATAACCATTAAAATAAACAAATTATGACGACAAAGCTTGGTGAACCGTAATGTTATTTAGAATAACTTGATACGTATTATTCACTAAGTTTTTGTAACAGAGAATATTATTTCATCCATACTCCATGGCAATGCCGGATTTACATTGGGGACCTTGGGGCAGCATACATTGAGGAAGAACCCCATGAAACCATGCAAATTACATCATAGCGTGTCTAAGGAAAGGTAAAAATCAAGAAACTCCTTGATTTTACACAAATGCAATAGTACAAAAGTAAAAGGAAGTAGGCTACATATACTTCATAAAAACGCTAATTTTATACAAACTTTACTTATTTCATTTGCATCAAATATGTCAATAATGTCTTTAAAGTCATTTCATGGAGTATATCACTTTTTTATGATGAGTAAGGAAATGTATGTTAGACGATCTTGTTGGTTCATGGTCATACGAAGCATTTTTTAAAATTTATATTAATTTCACCTTTGAAAAAAAAACAAGAATGCATCGACAATAGAAAATTAGAGTTAAAATATGTTTTTCTTGTGGGGGTTTGTGGGGGGCCCTGTTTGTAAGAACCTTGGGACTGACGCCTTCCTCCCCCCTTAGGCCTCGTTCATACTGCAAGTGATTTGCTTGGTGGTTAGAGGCTAGAGGCTTGCTTAGTGTTTAGCGGCAAGTAGTTACATTTAAAAGGAATATTCCCTTATAGCTCATTTTTCATCAACAGTTTCTGCTGCTACGCAAAAATGACCCTTTATGGTTTAAATGTTGCACCTGCATTTTCAACACAAAATACTCGCAGATGTAAGGTACACAATCGAAAAGCATGCTAACTAAGCGTATCACATTTCCGATTATTTTTAAAAGTACTCGATGAAAGTTACTCGATTTTTTTATTCGGCACCTTGGCAGTCTTATTTCCACAATTGCATAGACGAAACTAATTATAGTCTTTCTTAATTATTATTTTATTGATTATAATTTTTCTCTTTTAAAATATTATTATTTATAAATTGAAACTAATTAGAGTAGGTTACGAAATAGAAAAATTTAAAACTGTTTTCACTTTTAAAAGGGTACAATTTTTATCAAATTCTTTTAACATGAAAGTATAAAGAAAAGTTTATTTTATTGAAAAGATCACAAAACATTTTTTTGTGAGACACTTCTTAAAACGCATACTTTCATATTGACTTCATGCAACGTTAAAACTGAACATAAGGGGATGGAGGTAACTTTCAGTGTCGACTGCTTACCACAAGAAAATGTTATTGACATGTTATTAGTATTTAATTCCATTGCAAGACTCCCGAGTAATGTTGTCCAACCGATTGCCACGGGACGATTCGAGTAGATGTTTCGTTAGAAACTACTCGAGAAATCTTACTCGATTACTAGATTATTTTAAAGAAAATTGAGTAATTACTCGATTCTTAGAATTACTCCACTGTGCCCATCACTAACGGCAAGCGATGCGCTGTTCACATAGCAACAGGTATCTAGTCGAGTCAATAGGAGTCGTAATGCAGTGTTGAGGTGGGTTGTTTCATCATGTTACTGTCAAAACTCAAGTAAATTAATTACACTAGAAAACATCATTCTAAAACTCAATGATATACCTTGTGGCTATAGATCTTGCTAGTTTCATGAATTGAATAAATGCCAAACGTGGTGAATTTAACAACTTATATTTTCAAGCTCCATTATGTGATGATACAATTTTTTTTTATATCTACGTATGAATAAAATGTCATTTGATTTCTTACTTTCCAAACTAGAAGAAAGATGCACAAAAACTACAACTAATTTTAGAGAGGTGACCAGGTGGTCTAGGGGTAAGGTGTCAGACTTTTGTGCTGGGGGGTCCGGGGTTTAACCCTCGGTCCCGACACAGATTTATCTGATTGCCAAACCCTTCCTTCACCTCTGACAAGAAGTGTATTAATCACAACTTGTGAATGTTTGGAATGCCAGGCCTCCACCGTGGTTCGTATTCTACGTTAAACTGTATGTTCTCTATGTCATCTCACAATCAACCTACCATTACACATTAGCGAAAGTGCGTATAACCCGAACGGGTAGTAAGACGCGGTGATGATAATAATAATAATAATTAATAATAATAAATTTAGAGAACCGATTAGTGCTGAATAAAAATTGTTATTACTCTGAGGTAGGGATTTTTTTTATTAGAAGCAATTTAAAAATAGTGATTGTTTATATTATATTATTATAGTTTATTATATATCTAGCAAGGGGGGGAAAATTGAACAAAACAATAGTTTAGTCCTTATTATAGTTAACAAAATCAAAAAGCAGCATGTGTATTACACAGTTACAACGTTAAGAAAGAAGGGCAGGACTCAACATATTTAAGTTTTCCAACTAAATTAAGTATCTGTATATCACAGCCAAACATTACAACATCATTTCCAGAATAATGCTGTTCGAATCAGGGAAACCTCTTAAATTACTTTAATGGAGTAGGAATTGTTCCTTGGCAAAACAACTACCCTCTTCCAGAAAATATATTGCCTGATATTAATCATTAATACAAATAATAAAAAAATTCTTTAACGTGGAATGTTTATAATAGTCGTGTATTAATTAATGCATATAACAAAAATAATTTAACTAATCTGGAATGTTTAATTATCTAATATTAATTATTAATGCATAATTATAATAAGCAATACTTTAAACTGGAATGTTTAATTCTCTACATATTTCTTTACAGACCCCGTTTGGTACTCCCACATACTTGTGAAGGACGTCAATATGGTCCCACAACTCTCTTCTTTGGAACACAGCAAAAATAAGCTTTTCAATATCCATTATTAAGATAAAATAGAACAAGGTTGTTGCTCACTGAACGGTTGCCGCCTGGCTGCCGAGCGATTTTATTAGACAAGTTGAATCACTTAGCGGGTTCCTTAGAGGGCTCGGCTTGCGGCAACCCTCGAGCCGCTTCTAGTATGCACAGTGCACACGTAGACTAAATACCAAGTGTTCTTTCGGGTTGCGCACTCGCTACGTAAACCTTCAAGCAAATCGCTTGCAGTATAAACAAGGCCTTAAATCTGGCACTGATCTTTGGTGAAATGTTCAACAAGTTTCAACAATAATGCTTATTTATTCGTTTCACCTCTCTTGGGATCGTGCGTAGGCAAAGATTGCTTTACCAATGGATTGTGTTAATTTGTGAACTCAGTTTGTGGGCTAGTTAATACTTTGTTTCAAATATTTAATTTATTTTAATGTATTGATTACCATAATTGGTTTTGGATTATCATTTGATTGTACAAAGAGGAACTACAAAAAGTTGGCAGCAAGAGATTGGGCCTCCTAACTTATTATTATGTTGAGACTTTAAGAAGGGACCAAAATGCTAATTCTGGCACCAAATAATTTCAAAAAAATATAATAGCAATACCTTATTATTTATGTTTATGAACAATAATATTATTTTCTCTACATTATATATTTAATATAATATCTGTGTTATGTAACACTGTGCTGAACCTACTCTCTACTCATTAAACACCATGTAGACATTAGAGCTCCCCACCTCCTAGCTCCGATCCCCTCTCAACAGCGTTATGGGGTTTATGGATTACCCCTTATTCAACAATCAGCCACTGGACCCATTATTTATTGATCACCCAATGAGCCACCATGTTGAGAAAATTATGACCACCCGCTCTGGTGGCTGCGTAGGCTAACGCGCTACTCTCTTGTTAGACCAAACTGCCAAAGATGGGAAGATCGGGGTTCAGTTCTGGTTGGGTGCACTGAGGGTGGTTTTCCTAAATGGTTTTGCAGTCTCCCTCAACGAAAATGAGGTTGCAATTCCTCTAAATGTAACTTTCCTAACCCCTATTATGCTAGCATAATTAGTACATAGGCGTACAACCCGAACGAGTAGTAAATTATAGCCTGCTGTTCACAGCAGGTCAATATCTATTCCCAGAATGCTATCAGGTGTGGTAGTGAGGACAATCATGCTATTAGACATCAAACTGTCAATTAGGCCCTTATCTTTAGCTGTCAGTCCCTCTCTAATGAGGCAGTGATCAAAACCAACCATCGCCATTGCTTAGTTATTTAATGACAAACATTTATTTCAGTGATTGGTTGTATTAAGCCACTTTCACCTCGTATTAAAAAGTTTTATCAGTGGTGGAAAGGGATATGATAGGGCAAGGTTGATAATAGGGTAACTTTATTGAAAAACTATTCAACCAATATTTTGGAAAACCATTTCCACGTTGCATATAGACAGGTTGTTTCAGTGGCTGGTCCCACTTTTTAAATAGGTCGACCGCTCGACATAATAACTAAATAATAACGTAAATACGTGTAAATGAGGAATTAATAATGGGGGAATGATTTAACATCACATCAAGTTCTAAAAGTGTCCCCTCTCCTCTTCGAGAAATGTTTGCAGACGTTTCGCCGTGTTTTCTGATACACGTCTCAAGATGCCTGCATCGATATTGTTTATTTCGGTCATCACGTTTCCCCAAAGGTCCTGAATGATTTGTGAACGGTTTTTGTAAAATGGCCTCACAATTTGCAATGAATTGCCATCAAGTATCGCAGCCTGGAGGGTTACAGGTTTTCGGAGATAGCACGGTCCACGATGAATATGTTGATGGGTGACATGGACTCACTGGAGGTGTAGCATGAGGCACCATCCTGTTGAAATAATAATAATAATTATTATTATTATTATTAGCACCGCGTCTTACTACCCGTTCGGGTTATACGCACTTACGCTAATGTGTAATGGTAGGGTGATTCACAAGATGTCTTGTCAGAGGGGAAGGAAGGGTTTGGTAATCAGATAAATCTGTGCCGAGACCGAGGATTGAACCCCGGCTGCCAGCACAGAAGTCTGACACCTTACCCCTAGACCGCCAGGTCACCTGTTGAAAGTACCCTTAGCAAGTTTGATGTCGTATAGTTGCTCCACGAAGGCCATGAATCGGTTCCTGTACGCATCAGTGTTCACAGTCACTTCAAATAAAATTTGTCCATTGACGCTGTCAGCGGAAAGTGCAAACCACACGCCCACCTTTTTAGAATGAAGTGGTGTCTTGTGGATTCCATAAGGGTCTTCTGACGCCCACATTCTAGTGTTTTGGGAATTCACATAGCCTGAGAGAATAAACAAAGCTTCATCGATAAAGCACATCATAGTCAATATTCCAGGGTTTCCTTCCATGAAGTTGAGGAATCAAATGAAATAACGTACTCACATATTTGATGTGGTCGAGCTCCATAAACTAGTGAATATCTGTCACTCTGAACGGCATGATTTTTGCTTGCTTAGCTGTTCTTTGGAAATTCGTCACAGAGAAGCCGATCCCCTTTTGACAATCGGAGTAGTGATTTCTGGGGGTATCGAAGCCATCTATCACGAACATCTTCCGCACACTACAGCACTTTTTCAAATAAAAACCTTCTACATTTTGCGCGCAATTTGAGTGAACTTGACATTAACCATAAGCATGCCCCCAAAGTTATAGAAAAAAAAAGTGGGACAACCCACTGAACCACTCTGTATAATAGCTAATGTGTATGAAATTTACATTCATACAATATCCAGAGTATCCATGCCAATAATCAAAATGCATGTCAAATCGACAGCCAGCCTCGTGGTATAGTAGTCAACACCCCTGGCTGCTGACCTAGAGGTCCCAGGTTTGATACCCAGCTGGTTCCGGAGGACTTTTCTCGAAAGATGTATAATTACCATGGTCACCAGGGTTTGCTTAATTAGTCTTAAGTTAGGCTTAGCGCTTAATTAGCTTCATCCCCTCATCCCATCGGTACATGGAAAGAGCATCCACGGAAAGGAAGTACGATTAGTACATTCGAGCGTCCTCTGGGCAACAGTACATTAATACTGACTAATCTTTCCACTACTGGGCTGCGACGGATGCAGCTCAGACACGCCATTATTATTATTATTATTATTATTATTATTATTATTATTATTTCTAGTTGATGATATTTAAGAATAAAAAAATTCAGAAAACAGCTTGTTAGTTGAGCTACAATATTTTATGATATAAGTCAAAATTTATTAACATTTACCATGGCTTGACATGAACATTGTTTTTCAAAAATAACAAATTTATCCTGATGAAAATGTGTTTCCACCGAAGCATGTAGATTTGAATTCGTAATCCAAAGAAGTAACTATTGGTTTTATGTATAATTTTTAATTTTTTGAAGTGTTCTAAATATTTCATCTTAATCATTAATTAACTTAGCAGTGCCATCGTCTGTTTATAGCTAAAGATTGTATTTTCATTATTCTACCAATAGTATAAAATATTATATTCAATTTTTCATCATGTTATAATTCAACTTTTTTTCTCTAATTTACAATACAATATTTAACCAATCTTTTGTATACTTTCAGTTCAATTTGACTTGTTTAACAAATATATTCTATGTATTTATTTTATTATTATTAATCCACCATAGTAAATTTTGACTAAGATCATAACATACTGTAAGTAACCAACAAGTTATTTTGCAAATCTCTTCATTCTTAAATATTAAATGTTCCTTATTTGACCTTATTTAGATTGTTTAGTCAAATGTTAGTTGATGGAAGGTTGAGGCTGTATCTTTGTCAAAAACAGCAACAACATACCTGCATATGTAATAATAATTGTGATACTTTCCATTCACAGGCTTCCCAGTTGCCGGTATTTATTTCAACTTTACACCAAATATTAATACCCGATAACGTTATACGAATTAATTAATTACGTTAGTAAAATAGGCACGAAGAAGGTGGAATTTGGTGGAAATATATCCATGTATTTGTGAAGATGGAATGGGAAACAAATTAGGGAAACCATCCTCCATAAAACTCGAGCTGGATTCGGACCCCAAACTACCAATCACTGGCAATCCAGCCTAACTTTAGAAGGATACGTTAGGCTATACGACCAACAGTTCCGGTGTTACTGGTATTACCTAAAAATTTGAGAAGGGGGTGAGGGGAAAGAACTAGATTACATTAAAGGGTGGCTAGCGTCAAGAGTTATTAAGCCCACAACTGCGTACAATAATTTGGTTCTATTATGGCACTTACCTGTGAACTACTTCAATACTGTTATAGGTCGGGAGAGGAATATATAAAATTAATCAAGAGTTCACTACTTGAAACTTAGTTCATATAGCTTGTAAGGATAAAAGCTTATCATATTATTTTAGCCCATCAAATATATTGATTCATTTTTGGTAAACAATCATCATGAAATATAACAGTCCAGTGTTAAAAATAGGTGGTCTGTCAAATTATAAGACAAGGATACGGCTTTATATATTATTTGTTAGCTTGGTCATAGAAGTAATAATTTAACACTACAATTATTTAATTTTCTTAGTTTTTTTATCACCACGTCTTACTATCTGTTCAGGTTATAAGCATATATTATATTTAGTTTAATGGGATATTGATTAGGAAATAAGTATTTTAGAGGAAATATACCTTAATTTTTGTGGAAGGAGAATTGAAAACCATTTAGGAACAACCACCCTCAGCAGACCCGACTTAAATTCGGACCCCGAACTCCCCGTCATCAGCAGGCCAGTCGGAAATTGTATTTAATAAAGCTACAATAAGCTCTTGTAGCTACAAGTGAAATTTTACAATCTACAATTGTTTTTACAAGTAAGTTAATAGTTTAGTTTCATAAAAGTACGTGTAGCCTACAAACAGTTGTAATCAAGGAGTATTCTTTACAAGCCTAAGAAAGTTGGTAAAATACTTTACAAGTGCAATTCTACACAATTAGTTCAATGTACTAGTTTAATGAATAAATCATATGTGTTATTATTTTAAGTTACATGAATATTATGTTTATTGACTTATAATAAGGCTGTAGACAAATACTCATTATTGAGCTTAGGAAACGGTCACGTATTAACGGTTACAAGACTATTTATTGCAAGACATAGATCATTGTGTAAAGTATATTACGCAGTGCCTCACAATAATGTTGAACAAAAAAATTAATTAATATTATTATTATTATTAGCCGTTTGAGTTATACGCACTTACGCTAATGTTTAATGGTAGGGTGGTTGTGAGCGCAAATGGAGGACCTCTAGTTTAACGTGGGATCCGAACCACGGTGGAGGCCTGGCATTCAACACATTCACAAGTTCCTAAAAATAAAGAACCTTGTTATAATGTACCTAATTTAATATTTAACTACAACTTTTAAAAAATCATTTTAAAATGATTTGTGTACTTTTGGTAGCTTTAACAATGAAGAATAATTTGGATATATTAATATCTCGCCTTGTAATAAAACAGGCGACTTGTAGGTATGTTCTTCAAATGCACGATAATTTACAAATCAAACCTTTTTTTTGTGAACCCCTTTTTATTTACAATTGCAAGACATTCATTTGTAACGTGTAAATTGTAGACTTGTATTTTTATGAGACAGGCCCCTAATATGGTTACATGAGATTAAAAGTGTACCCTCGTAATAGAAAACCTATTAACAAAACATAACGCATTTTTTTAATTGAAAGATAACTGAAGTGCCCTTAAGGGCCTCGTACCCGCCTCCAACAGCGTCAGGTATAAACCTTTATCGTTAATCACGAACGTCAAAATAATAATCTTTAAACTTAGAAGCCAACATTGTCTTCAAGGGCCCTTAGTATATGATACCTTATCGTGCCTAAAAGAGACAGTACAATATTGTTCATTTTCCCGTTAAACCGGGAGAACCAAAGACTAGCTTCCCACATGAGAAAGTTATAATGATTGAGCTTAAGTGTCTCGTGTATAACACAAAAAATATAACTATGCCTTGTTAGTAAAATATCTGAACTCTTTTTAACATGACATTAAAGTAAAATCAAAGTGCTATTAGAGACTCGCAATAAATCATGATGGTACAAATAGGTACTACCTGAAACTTTACTGACGTCAGAACAATGCTCACTATACCATGATCGTATACATAGAAACTAAAATTATATTTAATGCCACGTCTCCCAATGACACACTAAAATAATTGGACGTTAAAATCCCCCTACTCACAAACAATGCTTACGTGAATATTACTATTTAAATAAATAAGAAAACCAACATAATATATCAATCCAAGCCATGATCCAAAAATAAATATGCAATACATACAGAGATGCGTGTAATAATCAAATCTCCCCGCAGGCCCATGGCATCTGGAATTGTTGCGACGTCTTCCCTACTTACCGTAAAGAGGACGTTGGCCGGAGTTTGAACCTCAGCTATAGAAAATGAGTGTCTGCGCAAGAAATTAGAAATAATAGGAACGAGGTGAGAAATGACGTCTTCATCTCCCAGTGAGAGTTGTTTATTCCATTAAACCCTGGTCGGGTAGCAACTAGCAACTGCTGTTTCGTAGAGCCCAACTCACCAGTCGAGTGAAGACAAGGAACTCACGTCAACCATATGTGCCCGGTGGGCTGCGTCCTCCGTAGCTTAGGAGTCAAGCGAGAAAGCGTATAAGGTTCTCATTTCCTCGAGGGCGTTGGTTGTAGGTTGAAACCTTGTGACAGCCACAGCGATCCTCGTCTTCGTACGCAAGCATCCGTGGCGAGCAGAAAGACAAGAAGAGAAGGATATAAAGAGAAAGATGAACGGTGTGAAACAAAATATAATTTGGAGGGGGAATTAGTCGTAAAAATCCCTGCTAGAAATAGGGCTATAAAAGGAAGGTGGTTGAAAGGCATCAGGCAGATGGGTACTTGAACTTGTAGCACATACTAAGGATACTTTTAGTATGGTATAGCCTATAATGTTATCCTTCAATTTACGTCTAGTTCTTCCTAATAGTTTCTTCCCATCAGGTTTAATAGTCAAAACCCTGAACACGGCTCTAGATTCTCCTATTCACTCTGCATGTCCTGCCCACCGTAATCTACAAGACTTGATTATCGTGACAATGTCATGTAGTGAGTACAGGGTATGCAGCGCATCATTATGTAACCTCCTGCACTCTTCAAAATCTTCATTCCTTTTGGAACAAATATGTCAATGGACATTAGTTAAACAATAAAACTTTTTTTTTTACAAGGATGAAATTTAGGTATAAGCTTAATGCTTTATGTAAAGTGTCAGTTCATATTTGTGTGCAACAAGTACCCCATATTTATTTTACAAACAGTAAGATATTTAATGTCATAATCTAATTGGTAAAACTAAGGAACGTTGTTTTAGAAAAAGAGTATTAGCAATAGCAACGAAGAAGAATCGATAAATCACATGGGGAGGAACATTCCTCTCCACTTTCTCCCAGTCGATCTGGGCGAGAATATAATCATGACCCCCTGCTTCTCCTACATGAATATTACTAGTCTGGTGGCTTAGTCTGTATGGAAATCAAGGCAGGTTATTTTTCTCTTTATTTACATACATATTTTACAGTAGGTCACCAGGTGCCACCTATGATAACAAAATTGGCGGTGGAACCTTATTTGTGTAGGGAATGGTCAAGCAAAAAAAAAATGTTTTATGTACTTGCCTTCCACCACTCTCCTTCTCCGATAAATGTTTGTAAATCGGTTATTTCTGAAAACTGTTGGTGTGGAGAAAAGGGGGGGGGGAGGATTTATTCCAGGTTGGCAAATTATTTTCAGGGGTCAGTGCCCCCCCCCCCCCCCCC
>CABFVX010002443.1:47883-73865 GCA_902151425.1 Timema shepardi
TAACTATAATAATATTAGTCCTCTTCTTTGATATTTAGAACAGCAATTATTAAAAGACAATTATTATTTTGACTAACCACGTGTTTGAACGTAGGGCAATACGTATTACGTACTATGAGAGTATAAACTTTGAGGTATTTTATCTTCAATATCTTGATATAATTCCAACGTGACACCCAATTACATAAATAGTGATAAATAGTGAACGTTTTTTCTTGTAGGTGTTCAATCAATCTGATTGACACGCTACAGTATATGCATATATATTGTATATGTACGTATTAAAATAAATTATTTCAAGGGTTAGTGCAGAGCTATAAGTGTAACTAAACTGAAGTAATACATGCTTCGATCATGAAATTATAAAAAAATAAAGAGAGACGATTTAAGTGTGTGAATTATACTAGGTTTTTTAATTTATCTTATGAAAAGAAAGTATTGTAATCGTGAAAAAATATCGAGATTATGATGCATCTTAACGTTTTGTGTGAACCTGAACCCAAAAAAGTGGATTTCACAATTTTTTCTGTCTCCATGTCTGTCTACTTGTCTCTGTCCCCGGCTCCAAAACGGTTACATGGATTTTGTTCAAACTTGGTAGTTAGATTTCATAGGGCTATTCCTCGGGACAATTTTTTATTTTGACTCTAGCCCTCAAATTGAGGGTAGTTTACTGATGAGTGATTTTTCTTAGTCCCAAATTTTGTTTAGGTTACATATCAATAATTTGTTTGATATGAAAATTAATGGTACTGTATTAATTGGTTTTTGGGCAAAAATTATTTGAAGGGTACTTTACATATAGGATTTTTTTTAAATTAGAAATATTTAAAACATGGCTTTAAATATTTAAAAATATATATAAACCTGATAATTGTTTAGTACGACAAATAACACTCTTTACTTATTTTTTGGGTAAAAGCTCGTTTATGGGTAGTTTACTAATGACTTATTTTACAAAAATTTATAATATTTTAAAAATTTCTATAATGATTTTGTTCCAAATGGGTATCTTGGGAGTTTATGAATCTTGGGAGTGTATGAATAAAACTGCGTAAACGACTTGAAGCTTATATTATATACAATTTCCCTCAGACTTCCCTCGTTTCTCCGCCATCCACATTTAATAATCATTAAACTCTATTAATACGCCTAACAAAGTATTGGTAGCTCATACGATATTCTGGGTAAGAAATCATTAAAATATGAGGGATAGGCCTATTTCCACTCTCTTAAAAATTAAAGCGCTGATAGAAGCCATTGTTCTTAATTTAAGTTTCAACTTTATCTATTGATCAATAAGTAAAGTATTAAGAGTGTAGCATTGGGCTTACAAGACAGACGTAAACAACAACATTATAGAAGAAACTTACCGCATTCACCTCCTGACAAGACTCGCATAGAACAACGGCTCAAGTCCTCCGGACGAACATTCACTGTCCCGGCCTAACAGAACACTAAGAGAGCCTAAGGCGTGGCAATCTGAGCGGCTGCTGGCTTGGCCGGGCATGTGCAGTGGCGAGTCTCCGTACTAGAATGTTCGCGACGCTGCCACATTCTTCCATTGTAGTCCAGAACTTACCCTCCCCCCTTCTCCTGTCTTCCTCCACTGAGTTGTGTATATATTATGCTTTCTGTACCGATATCGTCACAATTGGGCCTATGTCTTAGTAGGAATAACACAAAGCTCCGGCTTTCTCTGTCTATAGAAATGTAAGATCAAAATTCTGTTTCGCCTTATGGAACTTTATATATCATAATTATTTTTCTAAATTCTCTTTTTGGCCACACATTTAAATTTAATAACGTTACGTAGTATGGTTAGGAGCATTTCTTTTACTCTTTGGTATTACGAGGTCTTTGCGCCTAATCAAAAATATAATTGATATTACGATAGGTTTGATAAGTTTTTGATTATGATAATTTTGAGAATTATTCTAATAACTTTCACGAATACCCGTTTTTGGGTCTTGACGAGAGTTTATTATGGTTTTTGTCTAAGGATAAATTTGTATATGTAACAACTTTTGGCGCCATTTCTCATGGCTGACGATTATATATTTGATATATGTTGGTAACAGGTTAAATCTTAAAAGAGTATTTTTAATTGGTTAAGTTGAGATAGTTTATTGTCGTTTACAAAGCTCCTTTTATTTGTTAGTAAATCTTTGATAGTAAATGTAGGAATTAAATATTTAATGATAAATTATTTAATAGTTATATATCTGTCATTACTGGAAGGCCGTCTCTTTAAGATAGAGATTTTTGTTTACCTTAATGTTCAATCTATTTTAAATAGTACCATATGACTTTATTTGTTAAGTCTTTGATTTTGTCTCGCGTACGCAATAAGCTGATATAAAATGCTATGTTAAACTTTAAATGGAATATTTCAATTGGTTCCCTTTAACCAATGTAAATGGTATACTATTGTTTAAACTTTTACGCATCAATAGAGCGTTGTTAATAAAAATCAATTTTCCGTGATCTGTTTGTTTATCTTGCTAATATATGTCCCATTATTCCCGAGGTATGCACATCAAACATTATAATTTTATATGAACTTTATGAAGGCTGCAGTCTCGTGCTGTCTGATTAGATAGTGGTTCACTTATTTGATATCCACAACTGGTTCGAGGGTCGAGAGTTGTGGGACTGTAATGTCTAGGTTGCATTTACAACCTAGATCTTCTCGGCACTCGCTCTGGGTTAAACTCCCCCCATCTTATAATTTTTTTTTTATGTATTTGTGGCATCTGCCCCTTTTGGATGCTACAAGAGAAAGGTGAAAAAAGATACGGCCTTTACACAGATCTACCGAATGTCAGGAATGACAGGAATATCTTAAAAACAATATAGGAAATACTTACATAAGATAAAAATGATGATGTTTCGGAGCTCATTTGTCTTGATTTTTTAAGAATAATTTAACAAATTAAATAAGTTCTTTTTAGTGAGGAACAGGGACACATTTTTAAAGATATTCGCCTAATGTTAAACTAATACAGATCTACTGAAGGCCTTATTTCTGGGACAATCTCTATTGCATATTTACTGCAAAAAATTAACTTGCTGAAAAAACTTATGAAGAGATATACGATCTCAATGGTTAAGGTTGGGAAATTAATGACGTGTTAAACATCGTCAGGCATATATTTTGTCTTACCAAAGCAATTTGGAAAAAAAATAAGTTTAAATTCCAATACAAACCACTGGCTTCAAGCTGGTTGAGAAATATGTAATAAAACTTTTACCTATTTTCTTAAGCTTCCATCAATTAATCGAAGAATACATTTTATAACTTACTCCATGTAAGAAAGCATTCATCTGATAAGTTGAGAGAATAGCGTTAATCCGAATTGATTATGATTGATAAAAAAAATATCCTCTGTTGTTTTTATTTTGCTTTCCACCTTTAAAAATTGAAAGGCCTTCTTGTAAATCGTAAATACTAGTTTTATCTAAGAACGAGAGACTTTGAATGATGAAAAAGTTACACTTAGACTCGCGTATCATAAGTTTAGCTTTCTCACAAAGATTTTTTTTTTAGATAGGCACCAATCATGATTATCTATTCTCTCATAATGAACTAACCCATATTCTTGAGATTCCAATAAAAAGGGGACTTGATGACTAAAAAGAAAAGTGCTATTTATTTTTATCTAGCATGCATGCAGAGAAAGCTTGTTGAACATTTCTCCGTTGACATAGGTTATCATACTGTGTCTCTGAGCTCATTTATTTGAGCTCTCGGGAGATTATTCTTAGCGAACGGTTAATGCGTTATGTTCACTTTCTTGCTAAATGTAATATATAACTTTAACAAATTCATTATTCCATTAATTCAACCTTTAAAGTATTATTTTATTCGGATATCAAATATATTTTATAGAATCGTTTTAAGTCTTAAATTTGTCTCGAAGACGTTGGACCAAGTCTAGGTGGGCCTGAATGAAATGAGGTTCCATTGGCATAGGTTTGTGTAGGATAATAGAAGCCATGAGGTATGTCACGTCCTGCATCGTACCCTTTCAACAGATTGGTGCCAAAACTCCACCATATCTCCCAGCATTCTCCCTCAGTAATTTTGTTGTAGAGTGGTTATTGAGTGGCTTATCACAAAATGCATGGACATTAGTCATCATTCCCCGACTTAAGGGTCTATTATCTCAAAAAACGCACGTATCCAGCAAAATTGTTGGTTATTATCTCACGTGTCAAACACGAGTGATTTATGAGCCTTGTACGAATGATCAATGAGTCATCTATGAGTGATAAGTGAATCGTCAACTAGCTAATTACGACTATTCAAATAGGGATTGGACACTCTTTACTGAGTAACCGACAAGTTAATTATCAAGGAATCATACATTGATGATTAATACACAAGTCATAAACAAGTGATATAATGGCAGGGGGGTGCATAGGATTGGGTGTTCGATTCTACTATAAATTGGTGGTACTCATACTCAATTAGCCTCTCCTTCCCTTCAACATTTTCTAATAGACTCAAAATGTTTAAGGACATACTTTCTTATAGTAAAATAGTCCAGCCCCACAACTGGCAGCAAGGTCAGTTTTCCTACACTTGTGTAAGAGGTAAGATTGAGTCGATTTGCTCGAGGCAACCAAAGAGTGAAGGTGGGCTATAACCTAATGTTCATATCTACGTTTACTATGGGGATGGAGAAGAAAAGGTCCATTGATATTTTAACTAAGTAGGCCATTTTCTAGAATGTATTAACTACACTCATGTAGGATATTTACATGGAAAAGGAGGATATCATGATAATTGAAAATGCCGCATCACAGGTATTTGCTTTTACCACTCTAACTCTAATGACGGCTGAACATAAGAGTATCTTGAGCTTATTCTATAAGATTTAATCCCTTAAAAATGATCAGGATTTGTCTTCTTCAAGTCAGATGGACAACGAGATTTGTGACTTTCTTTGCGCTTATGTTACACTTTCCAAATAATGATTTGTGGTTGGTCATCTCTGCCTTCATCATGAAGAAAAGATGGTCAGGAATACTCTAGGAAGTGATAATAAACCGTTATCACGCTATTGACCATGGCTATAACAAGCTATCATTGAGTACCCCACTCAAAGAAATTTGCGTTATGTCAATAAAATCCTTAAAAAATGGTATACAAAAATTATGGAAAGAAAAAAAGACTGCATTAAAATATTCACTTTTGCGTGGTTGAAGCTGATCATAATTAATCCCATCTATTAAACCTTTGAAGATATTTCTTTAGAATCCCACCCAATAATAACTGGCAAGATAAGTGTCAACTAAATCTTCAAGAACGAGGGTTATGCAGAGATTGTCACTTTCATATGGCGTCATCAAAATAAAGAAGAAGAAAGGAGGAGGGAAGCAGATATGTAGAAGGATAGAAATAAAAATTATCGGGCATAATAGATATCGACGGGGTTCTGAAACAGGTGTACCGTAAAGGTAAGGCCAATTAGGAAATGTTCTCCAGTGGGTATTTCAGCCTCTTTTAGCTCCATCATGGAATCTAATAGATTCTGTTTTAACTTCATCATTTGTCATTTCCTCTGTCAATTTGTCCAGATTTTCTTCAGCGATTACTGTCAAATGCGCGGACCAATTTTAACTAAATTTGGCATTAACATTCTTGAACCTAGGCAAAACAAAGTTTATACAAGGTTTTTATATTTGTATATCCTTTATAAGATGGTGGCAATTCAAAAATCTGTATGTTTGTTTGTTTGTTTCACGATAGCTGCCAAAGGCGTGGACAAATTTTAAGGGAATATGGCAGGGATATTCTTATAACCTAGGCCAAATTATATGTGAATAAAGTGTTTAAATCTCGATATATGTTTCACTATGGAAGTCGCTCAAATTTTCACCCTCCTAGCAACCCTCTGAACCAAAAGCCTTCATATTTTGAGAAACGTCTTAAGATGTTGATACTTAGGACGTTATTGCATTTCAAGAATATGCATGGATTTATCAATATGCTATTTCAACCATTTGAACAATTTCAATAGTTTCAATGTCCTAAAAATTTCTTGGAAAATTAATGCACTGCTCAAGTTTTTTCGGGAAAGTATTCAAGATTACCTTTAAAACGTGCAAATTCCAAAGAGCTTATAACTAAGCCCTGCTTGTATCTCAAGATACTACATAGATCTACACCTCTGACAAGACGTGTATTAATCACAACTTGTGAATGTGGGGAGTTACAGACCTCCACCGTGGTTCGGATTCCACGTTAAACTGTAGGTCCTCCATTTCATCTCACAATCACCCTACCATTACACATTAACGTAAAGTGCGTATAATCCGAACGGATAGTAAGGCGCGGTGCTAATAATAATAAATAATAATAATACATTGATCTTTGTGCACTTGGTTAACCTCAAAGCCTTGAAAGCCATAAGAAGATAGTTGGATTGAGTAGTAAATACTTTATATTCCGTAGCTCCAAGCAAAGCCTGACTTCGGGAACCAACTAGTTATAAAAATGATTTCTTTACTGTAGGAATGACAGCCTGTATCGTAAGGGGTGTTTTTATAGTGGTTGAGGGGGGAAGGGATGGAGGAGGACGTATACTTTTTGTCATGTGGAACTGGTTTGGTGTAATATATTTGTTTTACATTTTTGTTCTATTGTCTGAGAAAAGAATATTATCTTTTCATGCTTAGGTAAGTTAATTGTGTTTACCATATGAGCTGTAAATTGATCTAGCAGTTCTATACTCACCACTTACACGCGTTCTTTTTTGCGGTGTGACTAACACTGATTGGCTTTACATAATGACACAACGCATAAAGCCTTCTCTACAGAATATATCCTAGCTACTTAATTGTGTATCGTTAATTATGAATTTATTATATAATTTTTATTACA
Organism: Timema shepardi; assembly: GCA_902151425.1. Classification (NCBI taxonomy): domain Eukaryota; kingdom Metazoa; phylum Arthropoda; class Insecta; order Phasmatodea; family Timematidae; genus Timema; species Timema shepardi. The sequence continues at coordinate 54,776 of CABFVX010002443.1, forward strand.
CTCTATACAATTAATTCCAATAATATCTAAACTATAAAAGTTTCCCAAATCATTTATGGGAATCTAAACTAAACATATAAATATAAATACAATACTGAAAAAAATCCATTGCAAGGGTCCCAATTAAATGTTACACTAGTTTTGTTATTCGCAACGAAATTAACATATCTACGACCCTTTATTTAGGACCTATTATAGTTTAAAAATTGTTTTTAAGTGGTTATTTAAAGTAAATAAATATATATATATATATATATATAATTTTACGAGACTATAATTTGATTTCATGCTATATTTTATTCTACAAAAACATACAAACTTTATTAAAGAGAAGTTTTTGTTAGATATTTGTAAAAAATTTTTTTTTATAATTACGATGAACAATTGTCGATTTCTAATGGTTTAATGATTAATGCAATGTATATTTATTCGATTGAGTTTCAATTTAAACTCTGGAATTCTCAACATAGAAAAACCAGGTCATAAGAAGTATGAATTAGTATTAACAGTTTGGAAGTTTTATTTTCTGAAAATCTAGGCGAAACATTTTATTTTAATTACTCTTATAATCTACCTTGTATAGCTATGATTTTAGGGTGTGCGATGGGAATAAAATTATGTATTTAAAAAGTATTTACAACTAACAGCGTCAAACATTTTGGTTCACCGATGGTAAAACAAATTGTTATTAAATATTATAATGCCTATATCTCTCTAACTGCCTTATAGTATTTTTTATTCCTTCTATTCTAAACATCGATGAACATCACCCAATTAAGCATTTAGTGTTTACTCTTTCATAGTTTTTGTAGTTTTAAGAAAAAAGTTATAAACTTGAATTAAATGTAAAATTTATCTAGTCTGGTTTGCCGGTGATGGATAGTTCAGGGTTAAAATCCCTACAAGGTGTAAGTAGGGTGGTTTTCCTGAATGGTACACCAATATACCTTCACACAAATGCGGGTACATTTCCTCTTAACAATACCTACCATACCTGTCACCTCTATTATCATACCTTTTATATGGTCACTTTGATAGTATTATCATAGTCAGATTAGCATTACTTTAGAAATAGAAAACCATATTAATTTTAATAGCAATAAACACAAATAAAATTATACCCGCATCCCATATGTTAAAATTATTCGTTAGCATAATGTATATTCGAATAACTAGAAAAACGAAATAACACGAACATAATTAAATTCTAAAACATATCACTATTATAGCATACAGAACTAAAGGTATAAGAAATAAGGCATTACATCCTAAATAAAATAAATGTATATTCGATCATACTATATCTTCAGCTTTCGTTTATTCAATGACTATTATTAAACTGCATAGTAAGTTTTATTTTAAGAAGTGGAATAATATTTGCTGATTGCACCAAAAAACTAAGTAAATGTTTGATCTAAATATACTTAAATCAAAATTAAATGATACTAGACAGCTGTTAGTACTTCAAGATATGACACTCTAGAATCAACAATATAATATACATTTCTAAATAGTTATGTAAGGATGGCACTTATCTTCAAAGTGGCTGTTTTTATTTATTTGATACCTGCATCGGTGAGCACGTGCATTAAATCCGACACACCTATTCTGTTTTTTCACTGATTTGAAGTTCAAAGTTTGAATTCTGCCCAGGTGTTCTAAAGGCTATTTTTCCTAAATGACTAGTCACCTCGGTGTTCTTGAGGTAAAATGTTCATCTCAGGATTCGATGTTTCTGGGTTCAAATACAGCCGGAGTCGATGGATAACAATCCGTAGCACAACTTCCTTTAGAGGGGAAGTAAAGCCGTCGGTCCAATGTCGATCGTGGCATGTAAAATAAACCGGGAATGTAGATAAAAATTAATTTCCCGGTAAAATTGGTATGATCTTTCACTCTCTCTCATATAAATGTTCGTGTGCTTATATAATCAGTCGTTTCATAAAATGCACATTAAATACCTCAAATAAGTAAAAATATATAAAATAAACCTAGATTATTTCCCACTTTACTTCAATGCAATTGGGGGGTGCATTTTATTTCAACATTACCTTATTTATCGCTTACTCACTATCATAAATTAAATGTGAATAGCCCAAACAGATAGTAAGATGTAGAGTAAAAAATATAATTTGCTATAAAAACTATTCCAATATCTATGCTATATGACCCCATTCCCTAGAAAAAGGGAAATAACACTAGCAATGACTTCCTGCGTTGCTCGGGATAAGGACAGTTTGAAATAATTCTATATTTTTCATTTTCAATTCCATTTTTCTAGTTACCAATATATAGCCATGCATCGGATATAACATGATAGCTCCTATTTAAGTGAAAAACTTAGTAAAAAATACTACATAAACAAAGGAAATAGCCTTAAAGTAAATGCTTTCGTGGTTGTTCATCGATTTTCAAAACGGATTGACCCCTTGGCAAAAGTCACGTAACTGCTTACTTTGCCTGGTTTTAGAGGGCACTCGAAATTTCCTGCTTTTCATAAGATACAGTTGTGATCTTTGGATATAATTTTTTTTTTTTTGCACTACAACATAATGTATTTAAATTGCATTGCAAAATTTGATATATATAATTATTCAATAATACTCATTAAGGGGAGTCTGACTCAAAAAAAAAGTTAAAAAATCACATTTTGATTTTTATTTAGCTAATATTATACAGAAATTGATAAAAAAAATATTTTAGAAGCACCTGCCCCTTTTCTTAAAGCACGTCTATTGACTTGTGGTCTGTTCAACGGTCATGGTTAGACCTATACACTCACATATTTAGTTATTTAAGACTCAAAACACAAATGATTCGTTAAATAATTTAATTTGGTCAGTGGAGTATTTATCACTCTACCAACAGTAAATATTGGTTTTTTTTTCTGTAGAGTGTGCTTTCAACTATGGATTTTAAAATAAGTTGTTGATAATGGAGCATTTGGAATTAAAAGCAGGCAAAAACGCTGTCTGTATAAGCTATGCCTCTGATCAGAGAGGTAATATGGCTATGAAAAGCGGAAAAAGGGATCCTCAAGCTCGCAAAAAAAAANAAAAAAAATTAAGAAAAGGAAGATAGAAAACTTGTTTGAGAATCTATAACCTCCCAAGATGACATCCATCCCTTCGATTTCTAGAGTGCTGATCAATTCTAAGCTAGAATCTATCGTTGGTGTGAATAAAAACAAAAGGTTTTCTTTATTTACATAAACCTCTTGATGTAAGTCTTCTCAGCTCCCATAAGACTTAAATTAACAATAAAGTTAAAGCTTATTAATGGCCTAATTCACTAGTTCCTTACAAAGGGCTTTCATGAATTACAAATTATTAGGGAAAAAAGACAAATATTTAAATACCGGTTATTTTCGGAAATTTATAGATCCAATTTTTTTTTTCAAAAATTAAAAACTCCCCGCTCAAAGAACTTAATTAACGTCTGTCCTTTAAAAATTAAAACTTTCCCGTGTAAGGCACTAAAGTAAAGTATGTTCATTTAAAAAAAATTAAAGCTATTATTTATCTATGTCCTGAGAAAAATTGCTAAAACGTAACATTGAGCTGGCTAGATAGTTATCACCCGCCTCGGTGCAGTAGTTGGCTAACGAGCTTGTGTTGAGCTCAACTGCTGAGGACGGGGAGATCGAGGTTCGAACCTCGGTCGGGTGAACTGGGGGTGGTTTTTCCTAAATGGTTTCTCACTCTCCCTCCACACAAATGTGGGTTCCCTTCCTCTAATTCAACCTTCCCAATTCCCAATCAATTAGCGTAATTAGTACTTAAAGCGTATATAACACGAACGGGTAGTAAGACGTGGTGCTAAGTATTATTATTATAGATAGTTATCAGTGGAGTAGAATACATAATGATGAGTTACATACTATTTAATAATCACCATACATTGTTAGAGTAGTCAAATCTTGCAGATAACGGTGGTCAGGACTTTCAGCGTGAATGGGATACTATAGAACCTTATTCAGGGTATTGACTGTCAAGCCCAATGGGAGGAGACCATTGGGAAGACCTTGACGCAGTAGTGAGGACAACATTAGAATGAACCTGAATGAGATAGGGTGCAATGAGGTGGACTGGATATAACTAGCTCAAGATAGGGATAAATTGTAATGAGGGGGACTGGATATATCTAGCTCAAGATAGGGATAGATTGTAATGAGGTTGACTGGATAGAACTAGCTCAAGATTGTGTTAGGGGGAAATGAGGAGGACTGGATAGAACTTGCTCAAGATAGGAACAGAGTGTAATAGGGTGGATTGGATATAACTATTTTAAGGTAGAGATAGGGTATAATGAGGTGGGCTGGATATATATAGCAAAAGATAGGGATAGGGTGTAATGGGGTTGATTGAATGAATATAACCATAGAGATAGGGATATAGGAATATAGGGATAGGTGTTGTACTTTTGTAAGCGCGGTAATGAACTTTCAAGTTCCTAATACCCCGAAGTAAGTAATTAAGTATAATTTATTCAATATCAAACTAATGTATTGTTTATTAAAAGTTTTAATTTATCAACTTTAAAGTAAAAATATATAGTCTTTCAATAGTTTCAATGTAAATATAATTCTACAAACGTGACCTAAATGCAATACAATATAAGTGGTTATCTTCTCTCTCTTTCATTCTCCACAGGATCTTCACGTCTCGTGGTTACAGTCGAAATATATTTTGGACGTCCAGGAAATAGCGTAGGGCCAGAATTATCTCTATTATTATGATTGTGGTGGACAAACAGATATCATTCTGTCACTTCTTTCATTGAAACATCTTTGCTGTATAAGAGGTTTTAAGTCAAAATGAATTTGTAAAACTTCCATTCAAATTATTTATTTTCAAAATAATATATACATGTGACATATAAACAAATTTTATTAGTGTTAATAGTTTTAGTTTTCTTGAAGGTGACCTATAGATGAATAAAGCTAATACTTAAAGAAAACTTTAACACTAGTCCTTAGAGGTAAATTCTAGTTTTCCAGCGAAAAAAATATTATTTATAAAATATATGGAAGAGAGTCCAACTGAAAATCGAAAGAGATGAATGATATGCTATAATAGTACATACTTCCTCATATAGTCTTATAATTTTAAATTAATAAAAACAACTAGATTTCAGTAACAAGACTTAAATAAATTTTCCTCGGAAAAGCAAATATAATACTTTGTTAATAATATGTAGCACACTATAGATATACATTTTGAACCCAATTGTTAAAACTATTTCTAAAAATATTCTAATTTTTAAAAATAAGTTGTCAGTAAATTTTAGTTAGGTAATTTTATCTCATTAAAACAAATACACATTAACATATAACAAATAAATACTTCCCAGATAGTTCTCAGTGAACTTTTAATTTATATTCACAAAAAATCGTATACTGTGTGTGTGTTTATTTTTGTCGCCACGCCTTACTGCCCGTTCTAGCTATTCATATATGTACTAATAAAGTAATGTGTTAGGACTGAGTAAGATTGAATTTAGGGTAAGTGTACCAGCACTTGAGAGGAGGGAGAGTGGATCACCATTTGGTAAAATACACCCTTAATACACCCTACCAGAATTCAAGCCCCAATCTCCCTGTCATTGGCAGTCCAGTCTATTATTAGAGTGACGCCTTAGACCATTCAACCACCGAAGTGGGTCCATAGACTGTAGTTTATCACGTTCGATCACGTGGCAATTTTCAGTCGATCGCGTGAGAAAACTGCATCGTCATTAAAAGTAGATTGTTGTGCCTTATAAAATTACAAATAAATTAAATACTTCCACATAATAATTGAGTGAGATCAAAATAATTTTGACCGACCATAATCGATGATGTCCTAATAATATTTAATAGATTGATATGAAAACGTATATTTTACTTATTCAACTTTTTTTTCTATAAGGGCTGGAACATCAGTATTTGAGAAAAGATATGATTTAAGAATAAATATGAGATTTATAGAAACAAAATAAAAGCCAAAGTCAAGTGTAGAAACGATAGATTATAGTGGTAATTTTGTTTAGTCGATTGAGGCCAAAAAAATGTTTTCGACCCCTGATATAAGCCTTTCCATTTAATATATCCATTTTGAACAAAATTGTTATAGTCATTTCAAAAATGACAACTTTTTAAATTTCCATCATTAGTAAATAATCCTTAATTTTAGAGATATAATTAAAATTACGATTCCACCTTGAGATATAACCGTATAAAATTTAATTTCAAGTTTGAACGAGATTCAACAATCCGTTTAGGCTATAGCATCTAGTAGAGATAGACCGATTTGTAAGACACGTCTTTTTGAGTTTGAGGGAACATAAAACTCTGATGTTCATCCTAGTCTCGAGGTCAAAACTGTTCATGACTACAAAATATTATCTAAGAGAAAGTAAAATATAGATTTAGTATAAGTCTTTAGTGTTTATCTAAAAGGTATGTCCAATAGTTTGGGACGAGTTCTTCGTGATAAAATATGGGGAGTTATCATGAAAATGTGTCCGGGAAAGCTTTATTTTCAAGTTACATGTTTCACTACATGAAATATTCATGAATGATCTATGATTCTCCTTGTTGATTCTTTTGACTTGTGCTTTGTTACTGAAAACATGTTTATTAATCCTATTTTGACAGACCCTCTCTCTTGTTTACGAAGTAGATAGTTAAAGTCAGCCCAGAGTGAATAGTTATCAGCCATGTGCACCCATAAATGGGCAATAAAGGGAGCTCTTTCCCCCCCCCTAATCACCATGCAATATTTATTTATTTTTTGTTAATTTTTATGAAAAATCCAGATTGTGTATTTGGGATTTGGATGCAATTTGCTAGTAACAACTATGATTATCAATATTTGAGTTAACAGATATAAAAATTATTAAATGTATATTTGCTTCCATTCCCTCTTCAAGAGTTCTAATTTCGTTTTGTTCTGTTCACTAAACTTCTGAGAAATATAATGTTTCTTTTCAATGATTTCAGCTACATCTAAATTTTATTTTTTGTTAATATTTAATATTTTTTTGTTTTTTCCAAAATTGGCTATTGAAACTCATAAAATTTTCTCAAAATTATGTTCTGATATTCTAAAATTTCTCTCCCACAAGGTTATATTCCTGAAATCTCCTCTCTGAGAGGGGAGGGAGCCACTCCCCCAGCAGGTGGAATTTCAATCCACACCCCATTTAGGAAACCCACATGGGTGCCCTTGCTAACAGACCATGTATTTTCTAATATGTCCAGCAATCACTGTAGATCCATGCTTGAGTAGAATATTATGGAGGGATCTAGGCACACCAAATGTAAAATTTGTTTGAGGAACTAAGAATCTTCACAACCATCCCAGTGGCCTTCAAACCATTTTTAATCGTCACTTTTCAAACACACCCCGTAGCTCGGTTCATAATATTAATTTATTTTCCTAGTGCATTGGATTTAACTCCCAAAGTTTTAAAACGTTTCAAATAAACGCTGTTCTTGTATATTTATTTTAAACTTCTATTAAATACAGTGGCGTGGTGTGTTGCCAGGGTAAGCATTGTTTGTTTAAACTGCAGCTGTGAATAATTGCTCTCATCGCTCGGTAGAACACTCGTTGACCAGCCATACACTCCCATGGGAGGTATGCAGTCCCCGATTCTGTGGCCGCATGGTCTAAAGCAGTGGTTCTTAACCTTTTATTACTTGTGGCCTCCTAGTTTTTACTAACATATCAATCATTAAGATTATTATAAAATAGTGGCTTTATTTACTGATTATTAGAACCAAACAAATAAAAATCGGAAATTAACTAAATGTATTTAATGGGAGCTGTTTCTGCTGTTGAACACCTTCCACTAATTGTTCTATTTTGGTTTCACTTGTATAACTTAATGCTATTTGCATGGAGGAGTCGATTCAAAGTTGATTTTGCCGCTTCGTTTTAATATTTCTCACTGTGGAAAATCCCTTTTCACATAAATGAGTAGAAACAAAGGGAAGCAAATTTTGAATGGTGATGGTATATAGATAGGAATTATTAGTATTATCCATGATTTATATTATTCGTGCTTCCCCTCGCCTCCACTACCCCGGAAAATCGAGAGTCTACTGCATGATTACGATCATCAAATTCTTTCTTCTAAAACATAGGATTTAAGATAATTGGCTTCAGTAATATGCGCATAAAATTTTTAATTATTTTTTCGAGGTCCCCACAAAGTCTTTAGCGGCCCCCTGGTTAAGAATCACTGGTCTAAGGTGCTACTTTCTCAATAAACTAGACTGCCGATGACGGGGAGATTGAGGTCCAAATATTGGTCGGATGTACTGAGGGTGGCTTTTCCAAGTGGGTTTTCACTCTCCTTCACGAAAATGCGGGTAAACATCCTCTAAATATAACTTTACTTATCTCTAAATTCACTAGAGTAATTAATAAATAAACACATAGCCTGAACGGTGCTAAAAATAGGTATGCAGTCAAGGGCCTACGTAGGATTGGTAAAATGGTCCTTTGAAATGGATACCAAGTTGGAAAGAACATATCACAGGTAGAGTTTCAATAAACTATGCAACACTTTACGACGCGTCACTCATTACATAGTAGTCACAAGATTTGGGGGTTTTAACGTACACTTTCCAAAACGACTGATTATACCATCACACAACTTATTTAAAAAAATTGTGTGAGCCCGCGATCGAGCTAAATCGACCGAGACGCCATCACTGTTAGTGATGATTGTGCCAAAATTTGGGGATAGAGGGTGTCAAGTGGTCAGCACAACGAAACCTTAGTCCATTAATCTCAATTTTCTAGAGTCTATCTGCTACTTATTTATTCAAGTAGCTTCTCATTTGTCCTCACGAGGCTGAGTTTGACCTTGTTACAGACCCACTGCTTTAGAGAAAATTTCCGGAAGCACCAGGGATCAAACTTGGAACCTCTGGATATGTAGTTACGAGCTCTGACAACTAGACCACAGAGGAGGTCCATATAAGTTTTAGGATAACCCCAAACTCTCTCACAGACACAACACCCAGTCCCCGAACTGTTAATTGATCATTGTTTAAGGGTGGGAAGCTCCCATTTCACCACTGATAATGTTTTCGTCCAGGCCAAGAATCGATCCCGGGACCCTTGGCTCACTAGGCAGACACGTTACCGACTGAGATAGGGTGTCGCGAATATTTATTAAGTTAATTTAAAATGTTTAAAAAAATCAAGACAGATACTTGAGTATTATGAATTATAGTTTTACGTACCTATTTTGCTAGTAGTAGGCCTATTTCTTTATAATAATGGTGTTCGATAGCGACTAATTTTAGGAACAGATTTAGAGACTTTATAATAAATTAAAAATATAATGAAATTTTACATTTTTATAGTAAACTAATAATAAAATATATAATTTATAAATAAACAACTATAGCCTAATTTTGGATTAATCATAGTTCAGCACGACTTGGGAGTACTTTGGTAAATACAATAAGTTTTAAAATTATTTTATATTGTTAGGGAGAAAGTTTGTGTTTGAACATTATGATACTATGATAGATAGTTCTGAGATTTCAAAACCCAGTGTGTTTTTTTTATTTTAAAAAGTTCTTTTGTAACTTTATTTGTATCTCAAAACGTAAAATACATTACTAAAATATGATAGCATGCTTTCGATAAGCAAGAAAAGTGGTGATAAAAAAAAGATCCTTAATGCATTGATCACTTTCTCTCTTAATTAAGAATAAAATTTATTTATTTATTTTTAACACAACGTCTGAGGCTTACTACCCGTTCAGGCTGTACGTATATGTACTAATTTATTTAATGTGTTGTAGATGAGGAAGTTTGAACTTCAAGGAAGTGTACCCACCATTGTATATACATTTAGGAAAAACCCTGATTTCCCGTTCATCGGTGGCATAGTTTATTGCGAGAGTGGCACTTTAGACCATGCAACCAATGAGGCGGGTCATAAAAATAACTTCACTTCTCTTGTTTACAGGGAGGGATTATTTTTACTTATATGAGAAAACATTTACTACCTTTACTACAATGAGTAGTTTAGGGGTGAGGAATTATTTTGAATTTTTAGGGAGACTATTTTGAGTTTTTTCACTTATTTAGGACATTATCAATATTTTTGGATTTGGAATAATTGATATGGGACCTATTTTGTTTTATTAGAGTTGTTTAATGTGCGCTTTCTAAGCCGACTGATTATATCGGCACAAGAGAATTTATATGAGCGAGAAAGAAAAGACCTCCCAATTTGCCGGAAAGGGTATTTTCACATACCATCCAGTATGCTTTTCCATGCCACAATCGACACAGGACCAATGGCTTTACTTCTCCTCCGAAGGAAGTTGTGCAACGGATTTTTATCGCTCAAGAAAAATCCCCGGCTGGGTTTGAACCCACGAACATCTGGTCTTTAGGCGAACACTTTACTCCAAGACTACCAGAGTAGACTTATGGAGTTTATCCTCTATTTTAAGATTATGAACTATCATTATAAGTACAATTTATTATTTTTGTTTTGATGGCTTGTTCAATATGTAGTAAGTAGCCCATTAAAATGACACCAGCATTTGTGGGATAAAGCGTGAACCCTATCTGATCTGATTTCTGGAGACGGGGAGGTTGGGGTTTATATCCCTTGTGGGTACACTAAAGGTGTTTATTTTTATAGATACCTTTCCACCACCCCTTTTACAAAATTGTAGGAAAATTTCCTCTAAATTTAACGTTACTCATCCCTAGCATGTTAGCGTCAATAGTGCATAAGGGTATAGCTCGAACGGGTAGTGAGACGCAGTTCTAAATATAATTTGTGGGTCTACGAGGTGTGGCTATTAAATAACCGGACTGATGCTGCTCCCAGCAAACTGCGAGCGTGCCACGACACGTTTGAACATGGCTGTGTCTGATGGTCCTTCCCCCACCCTGAGCTCGCTAGACAAGCCAGCAGGTCACTCAGTTTGACTGTAGCAGTTGGGCACCATACAAACTGCTAGACAACAAACTGCTCGACAAGATATAAAAAAATATTTGGAAGGCTGGGTGGGTCAAGTGGCCGACACGACTTGGACCAACTGCTAGACAAGCTCAAGTATAGGAGTACAAAGTGATAGACAACCAAGCGATCGACACGAGAGAACAACTCTGTAAAAAGACCAACTACTAGACACCCAGAAACGACATGGACCAAGTGATCGACACGAGCTGGACCATGTGCTAGACAAGCTCCCTTATAAGAGGACAAAGTGATATACAGCCAAGCGGCCGACACGATAGGACAAACATCGAAATGAATCCTGTTAAGAGTGGCTCAAGTGACAGACAAGTTATTTCAAAACTAACAGTGATAAACATGGGCTTAGAAAGTTGGGTATAAGGATGGTCTGGATCCTCCTAGAAATTGCTGCCCTCCCGACACCCAAGAGTTAACTAGCCCAAAAGGGCGAGGTCCACTTATATGTGTATACACTTAAACCATCGTGTTTTTAATTTTAATAATTTACTTACACATTTCACTCTTTAAAATATATTTTCTGACACTAGTTTAGTTATCATTTCGAATAAATAATAGGTTTTGATACATACAATATGGTATCTGAAAATAAAGAATGTTTCTCTGAATGAAACGAGTTATCGTATTCAGATGCACTATATATAAATTTAATCTTCCTCATTCTCAACACATTAAGGTAATTAGTAAATAAGCGTATAACCTGAACAGGTGGTAGAAGACAGTGCTACAAAAAAAATCTAATTGCACTAATGGATTAAAGAATAAATGTTGGGTGTGATCAGATTGGGAGTAGGAGAAGCTCTAGCTTCGAGTAAAATAAAATGTAAGGTCAAAATTTCCTTTCGGCTTCATTAATATTTCTTATTTATGTCATGTAAATTTCTGATTCGAAATTCTTTTTCGATCATTTTAATCTTAAATTTATAATGATTGAAAAAACGCTCGACTTTACTTCTAAGTCTATTAGTTGCATGATCGAGACATTTATATCGATGATCGATCTTTTTTTTTGTTCTTCGATAATTAAAAAATGACTATAAACTTTAGGATGTTTACGATATGTTACCATTGACAAAAGAGTTGATATTGAATCTCATGAATATTGTATTATTCGGTCTCTTGATAATAAATTTAAATATTTTTATGGGTTCAGTAAAGCTTCTAAAATTAAATCATAGTTCTTTTATCCATGACGTCTTAACGTTAACTTTTGCAATTTGTTGTTGTTATGACAAAATGTTATATTTGTTCAATAAAAAAAGAGAAGGAAAGTAAATATTTGGGTAGAGTTCGAAGTTAATATTATGTGGCTAGTTAATTTGTTATATAGGTCTATATTCTAAATGTTTGGGAGAAATATTTGGTGATATTATCCAACTAAGGATAACCTTCTTTATGATCTATTTTCTTGTAACACATGAACTCGTAACTAATTTTCTAGATATATTTTTTTAAGTGATCAATGCCATTTTACAGTATTGGGTTAATCTATGATAATGACGATTTTCCTAAAATATTAAAATTTGATTCATAATATAAACCATGCTGGTTTTCCCTAAAAAAAATATATATATATTGCTTGCATACGCTAATGATGTCTCAAATATTTCGTAAATGTCAATTTTGTCATATTATATTAATTATATATATTTCTCAAAGGAATGATTGCCTGTTAAATAAATACCAACTTGAAAACATTTACTATTCTTATTCATAACTTTAATCCACCATATCCTAGGTATTTTATTTTATGTGTGTTATTGATTGAGTCTTTATTTTGGTGTACCCTTTTTTTTAGAGATTAATTCTTCGTTCTTTTAACTATCTCTGGAGATTGACCGTTCTCTTATTGAACTCCGAAACTGGTGGGAGTTGCGGGGTCTGAGTCTTGAATGTTTGTCTACAGACAATCAAAGCAAATAACTCCAAGCACTCGCTCCTATTGCCCTTTTTTGCCCCGTTATATTTTTGTTGTATTTGAACCTCCTGTATGTCCCTTAATCTTGTTAAGGATGGTTCAAGGTGATTACTTGTGATGAATCCTGGTTTTTTACTTACGATCCCGAAACAAAGAGGCAATCCATGCATTGGAATAGCCCAAACTCGCCAAGTAAAAAAAAAGCCAGGATGAGCAAATCCAAACTCAAAGCAATGATGATTGTCTTTTTCGATATTCGTGGCATTGTCTACCTTCACTGGGTACCCGAGGGTCAGACGGTCAATCAACATTTCTACTTCTAGGTTCTGACGGCCCTACGTGAGCGTGTGAGAAGACGAAGACCCGATTTGAGGAAGACCAAGTCCTGGATCCTTCACCAAGACAATGCACCAGCCCATTCTGCCTTGTCTGTGAAAGCGTTCCTCGCAAAATACGGCATCATCGTGTTGGAACATCCACCGTACTCACCCGACCTTGCCCCCTGTGACTTTTTCTATTTCCCAAGTTCAAGTCGGCGCTGAAGGGGACAAGATTTGAAAGAGTGGAAGTGGTTAAAGCAAAAGCGACGGAGGTTCTCAACCAGCTGACAGAAGAGGACTTCCAGCACTGCTTTCAACAATGGAAACGTCGTATGGAGCGGTGTAGGGATCGCCAAGGGAAGTACATTGAAGGCGATAAAACTTTTGCTGTAATTAGTGACGAATAAAAAGTGTTATGACTTCAGTCCGGTTATTTAATAGCTATACCTCGTATATATTATACTCGCTTTTCTCGTTGAGAGCTCCACCCCTAAATGCCCAGTGAGTTTTCTTTGCAAGTGGATGTAAACTAATGTAACTACATAGCCGTTTTTTGATAGGTCTTATCCTGTAGCCACAAGAGACCTCCAAAGAAAGGTCCACACCGACTTTAAGACTGATCCGACATTTTAATTTCTTTCGGGGGTTAAACATTTTTATTTTTTATTTTTTTAGAATTTTCCCGTCGGTTACAGGATAGAAGCTATAAGTTTACCAAATTTCAAGATTCTAGCTCATCTGGATGNTCTAACGTTCCCTCTGTGGGGCGGATAATATTTTGTAAGTCATAGTGGCTCAGTCAATATTTTTCCAGACTAAGCGTAGGCTCATTGAGCCTTTAATGTGCTGTTGTATTACTATATCATTGTAATTTAACTGAAATAAAAAACTATGTTTCTCTTGTGACCTCATGGTTGATTTTTGGACACTCTTCCTGGGCTCAATGTGGGCGTCACAATTGAGTTTTTATTTTGGTGTACCTTTTTTTTAGAGATTAATTCTTCGTTCTTTTAACTATCTCTGGAGATTGACCGTTCTCTTATTGAACTCCGAAACGGGTGGGAGTTGCGGGGTCTGAGTCTTGAATGTTTGTCTACAGACAATCAAAGCAAATAACTCCAAGCACTCGCTCCTATTGCCCTTTTTTGCCCCGTTATATTTTTGTTGTATTTGGACCTCCTGTATTCCTCTTAATCTTGCTAAGGGTGGTTCAAAATTCTGCGCCACTCTGCTATAGAGTGAGTGAACTTTGTGAGTTCAGCTTTGTTAATTTTTTGTAAATTCTGTTTCATGAACAAAACATCTGCCATGGAGTCTGCCTCTGGAAGCACGATCAGCACGCGGACTGAAGTCTACCAACTCAATAGCGCTGATCTTCACGAGGAGCTCAGGGCGAGAATAATTCAATTTCCTCCCGAGGCAACTGTTGTAGTATTGCGGTCCTTGCTGTCCGAGAACATTTGTAAGTCCAGCGAACCTAATAATAAAGAACCTACTTGTAACGTTAGCCAGCCTTCTCTTGAGAGTAGGGAGCAGGGAAAGTTTGATTCTCCTACTCTAGAGGGAGTTAGTGGGCTATATATTCCCCCGGTTATTCCATATAGTCATCAGTCGTCCAGTACATTATCCAAAACTCAAAGTAAGGTTGCGAGCGAGCGTTTAAAATCAGTGTCAGTTTGCGATGGATTATCTTGTAAGGATCTATTTAAATTTTTGTTGGAAATTAATAGAATTTGGAGACTGAGACTCGTGGGAGATATAGAGTTGCTTAGGCTATGTATAGGCAAAACTTCTGGGTTCCTGGCGCATTTGATTACCGAGTGTATTCAGTTAGATCTTTCGTGAGCTAGGGTGAGAGGCCGCATATTAGAGTCCTTGATATCTAAGAGAGAGAAGGAGACCTTATATAAACAAAACGTTCGACGTTTCCAATTTCTTCACGAGCCCTTCCGGCTGTTCATTTTGGCGGTTTCTGAGGCTATAGAGATCTTAGATCTCAATATGGTGGAGGAAGACATGGTTGAGCTTATCCTTGAAACGTGTCCCCGTTGACGAAGAGACATTTCGTGTTCTCATGTAAACCTTCCACCCTTTCTGAGCTCTATTCTTTGGCGTCCGGTATAGAGGGTTCACTATTGGCTGAGAGGGAGTATTTGGAGGAATTCCCAGGACAGGTATCTCGTGATGTCAAGCAGGGGAAGACGCCCCCATTCTCTACTATTGCTAGATCTGATTTAGATGCTCTTTCTAATCCCATTACGAGGCATGCAGGTGCGACAAGGTCAGGGAGACTTACGGATTTAGCGTGAATCCGTTGTTTTCGTTGCCATCAGTTGGGACATTTTCAGAGAGGTTGCCCTTTGGGAAACGTGTGACGCGTGGTGTTGCTAAGGGGACCACCACGCGTACTGTTCAAAAAAAGTATGTACCCCCTCCCCCTGTTGTTCAGTTTTCTATTATGTCCGTGTCAGGCTTTGCTTTGCTTGATACGGGTTCATGTGGTTCTTTCATTAATGCTAATTTTTTGGAAGTTTTGAAAGATGCGGGAAGAATATATGTTGAAAGGGTAGATGTCAAGTCATTTATCTTAGGTAATGGTAGTTTGTTTAAGGTAAGTGAGAGGGTAATCTTGTCAATCAAAATTATGGGTTTTTCATAGAAGAGATGTTTTTTTGCATTCCGTCTTTGCCCTATGATGTTATCTTAGGGAATGACTTCTTGTGGGGAACCGGAGCCATCATTAGTCTGGCACGAAAAGAGTTAGTCTTTGCCTTCTCTCCAAGGGTCAAAATCCCATTTTGCAAGAGTCAGGTTATTCCTAGTATGTGTTTATTGGGGAATTGTGAGGAAGCTATTAAGGGGGTCATTGCGAGGTTTCCTGACCTCATCACTACAAGGTTAGGTAGCTACGATATTCTTCCATATGAAATCATAGTGGATGATAATATTCCCGTAAGATCTGGACCATATTCGTGTGCTCCTCCCAAGATTAAAATTTTCCAAGAGTTAATTGGTGATTTGGAATCAAAAGGGGTCATCCGCCCCTCTAATTCTCCATACGTTAGTCCCACGTTTATCATCCCAGAAAAAGGTGAGGGATATAGATTGATTGTCGATTATAGGAAGATCATTAAGAAAATTCAGTTCGACCCGTACCCTATGCCGAGTGTGGAGTCAGCTTTCCAGAATCTTGATAGAGCTAAAATCTTCAGCCTGATTGATCTTAACGCCAGTCTTTTACAGTGTGCCCTGGTAGAATCTTCCAAGAAATATACTGCGTTTGTTACACCATGGAAGCAATATGAATTAAACCGTGTTCCCCTTGGTTGCAGTATAGGTGGGCAAGCCTTTAGTCGTGTATTAGATCATGTTTTGTCTGATATAAAGTATAAATATGTATTTAACTACTTAGATGATATATGCGTATACAGTAATTAGTTAGAGGATCATATGGTGCACTTAGAGGGAGTGTTGACTCGTTTGCGGCGAGTAGGCCTGACCGCGAATCCCGATAATGTGACTTGGGCTAGACCTTTCATTAAGTACCTGGGGTACGTTATTTCTGAGGGAAATCTCTTGATCGATCCTGAGCGCATCCGTCCCATTATTAATTATCCTACGCCCTCAAGTCTCAAAGGGGTGATGCGTTTCGTGGGCATGTGTGCTTATTATGCCAGATTTGTCCCAGCCTTTTCGGAGATTACCGCTCCCCTTAATGCTTTAAAAAAGAAAGGTGTCACATTTTGTTGGGGTGAGCAACAAGCACGTGCTTTTGACCTGCTAAAGAAAAAGCTTATTTCTCCCGAAGTGTTGAGGATGCCGGATTTTTCTATCCCCTTCCTCCTTCATGTGGATGCATCTTCGGTGGCTCTGGGTGCTGTGTTGTCTCAGAGGTCACCGGAGGGAGTTAGACCGGTAGCTTTTGCTTGTCGTACTCTCACCGATGCTGAAAAACGATACAGTGCCTATGAGAAGGAATGTCTCGCTTGCGTTTATGGGGTCGAGCGCTTCGCCGATTATTTAGAACAGCGAGAGTTTGAGCTGTACACTGACAACATGGCATTAGCGTGGATTTGAACCATCCCAAGCAGCTAGGAAAAGTGGGGAGATGGATGTGGAGATTGTCTAGGTTTAAGTTCTCCGCCCATAATATTTCTGTAAAGCATAAAATTATTGCTGATGCCTTATCCCGCATGACGGAAGAGTGTTGCCCTATCGACCCCCAAGTTGTGGCTCCGACATCCTGTGTTATAAGGTCGATTCCTGAATCCTTTGTGGCGATCGGGGACCATCAAAATTGTGGCCCATGGTGTATAGAAATTAAAGAAATAAAACCTTAGAGGGGAGAAAGTAGGATTGTATTCCGTGTTCAAAGACCTTTTAGTTGTCACTAATGCTAAAGGGAAATGTAGGAAAGTGGTTGTGCGATTGGAAAGAGTGGGTTAGCCATTGAGAGGACTGTCTGAAGGCTAAGCCCACCCAAAATTCTAGAGTTGGGTTCCATTCGGCCGATGTTGCCCAACGTCCCTTGGACAAGGTCTTTGTCGATTATATTGGGACGATAACCCGTTCTACTTTAGTTAGCTCGTGCATCCTAGTTTTAATTGACGCATTTTCCAAATTTGTAATTCTTATCCCATTACGTAACATGAAAGCATCCACTACGGTCAACGCTCTCTGTAGGCGTGTCTGGGCGCAGTTTGGAGCACCTCGTGTGGTAGTGATAATGGTCCGTGCTTTAGGTCTGTGTGTGTTTCAAAAACATGTGTTTTGGTTGGGGAATTAAGCACGTGACCACCAGCCCCTATCATCCTGGGCCGAATCATGTGGAAAGATTTAACCGGAATTTAGTGATTGCTCTTACGATTTACCATAATGAGGCGCAAAATAGGTGGGATCAAGAGCTGGATTTTTTTAATTTGGCGTTCAACTCTGCATATCATGAGTCCATTGGTTCATCACCTGCTTCTATTTTTTTGGGCCGTGAGTTAAACCATCCTCTGTTAGCTATCTGGAATATTGACCCTTTGTTAGATAAATGTGAAGATTCTTCTCACGAGGAGAAATGTCGGTGGGCTCTCGAGCATCGCAGGAGAGCTCAACGAAGGGTGGCTAACACGTACAATAAGGGGAGACTCCTTGTTCCTTACGTTATAGGGGATAATGTTTTGTGCCGAGAATTTCCCTTGAGCTCCTCGGCGGACCAACGATCGGCGAAGCTGTGCCAGAGGTGGGGTGGTCCATGGACAGTAAAAAAAAATTTGACCCCCGTAACTGTCTATCTCGAGAATGTAAAAGACGCAGCTATAAATAGGAGAGCTCATGTTAGTCATCTCAAAAAGATTATTTCCAAGAGTCCTTAGGAGTATGGTGTGGATACGTATGTATATGTAAATATAAGGGTTTGTGATATCATGAAAAGTAACAAAATAGTTTATACTTAGGTTAAGTCGTAGGTTATGTTCTCGTCTATGCTACACTTGGGCCCAGGGAAAAGTAGAACTTTGTAAACAAAACAAAATTATATATATAAAAAGCATGGGTAAAGTCGAACTTTATAACCATATGAAAATGAAACTTTGTGACCTGAACATGACACTTTTACATGTGTGAGTTAATGACCTGGTGCGACTGGTGATTGATGTCGCTTAAGGACAGTGCTATATCGTAATTTTCTTTAAATTATGAGAGCGCGGCAATTTTTTTGACAGATATGGTTTTGAACTACAAAAAAAATGAAGAGACTGTGCGCGGGGCCAAGAGGATGTTGCAAGATTCTTTGGTGAATTTGTTTACTGCTGGTTTTCTCTTTTTGTCCAGCCCAGAAGAGTCCCGTCGTATCCTG